>KN893028.1:15196-26149 GCA_000934455.1 Apostichopus parvimensis | reverse complement strand
ACCATTTGGTTGCTCAACTATCGCGTTACTAATGATACAACCCGGCACAGAAAATTCTTCTCCCAATAATTTTATGGAATGTGTGATTGTTTTATTGCCAAAAACTTAGAATGTTGGACCCATTTCACATCTTCTGATGCAAATTTGACAAAGAAAGAGAGCTGCTTTAAAGTGCCTTATCTTTTCAACAACCATCAAGCTTTACAAGAGTATGGAAACTTTAATTCAAGAGGGAGCTGTAATTTTAATTTCATTACGACTTTGCAAGTTCACTACTAGTACAAACTCGTTAACAGAATTTGTTTCCAAATGACTGACTCCTTGTTCCTATCAAAAACCTGATGTGAAAGACATCATGGTGATGCACCTGTTGAAGACACTCAGTGCAATAATTCACAGCAATATTTCAATTATCAGGATACTTTAAAAAAAATCAGCCAGGCAGAGATCGGTATACACTTTTTATTCCATCTAAAAGCAGCAGAATGATGGGTTTTTAAATCTTACAGCCTGACCATGCTGCTATTGAATCCAAACCCATGGGGATGAGGAATAGTAGATATTTTTCATGAGGATAGTTTCACCCCTCTTCCCCATTTGGCCTACTTTTTGTTTGCTATAAAGTCAAACCTTTCAGCAGAGGCAAACTTTTAGCCTTTAAGCCAGGGGTTCCCTAACTGGGGTGCATGAACCCCCAGGGGGTGCGTGAGTCCATCCCAGGGGGTTCGTGAGACGTTTCTGAAAGTCAAACTAGAGTACTTTTTGTTGAACTAAAATCTGATATATCATATAATTTAGTAATGTACAAAAGTCGTTCCTATCGACAAACTCTTTTCGCGTTCCATACGTATATGTTGCCATAGTAGTAACGTACATTGCATATGATAAATAATTGAATTATGAAACAGACACAGGCCACATGACTTTGGTGAAGTTGGTGTACGCATGACAGTACAATATTACACTATGAGCTTGATCTTTTACGAAGCACTGTTATGCGTATTATAGTATAATAATGACTCAGATCATGTCTCGAAAAGTTGGGGGTTCGTGGACAACTCTGACATCCACAGGGGGTTTGTGGGGGGGTAAAGTTAGGAAACTCTGCTTTAAGCAGTCTTGCAAACCCTTCATGAACAACACAATCAACCTCTTCCCTACCAGATTTAAGTTTTCACTTTCCAACGATGAATGTGTCATTTATTCCTAAAAGTGGAAAGGAAAAATAACAGAAAGAGCGGAATTTTGATGCACTGTCATAAATCTGGGATAATTTCTACAAACAGACAAATTTATAAGTCGGGACTTACCAAAGCCAGGGACCCATTTTAAAGATCTTTTGAGGATAATTTTTTCACTTTTAACGGAACTCTGTTGCCAGAATACTTCCCAGAAGAATAGCCAATCGATGGTAGTCCTGTGGTTCATCATGATAAGGGAACTTTCATTTACTTTCAGTTTATCTCCAGTGATGAAGAATTTCACATCAAACATCAGCTCTGTGACAAAAACAGGATGCAAAAGAAGAAAAACAATTGTTTGAAAATGAAAACTGAAATGAGCCATACAAATAAAGTACCTCATTGTTTTAAGATTTACGAGAGAGAATGCATTTATTAGACAGGAAGCTATCAGCTGGGGTATGCATCTGTAGAGGCTATTAATGATACAAAAGGGAAATTGCTCTTTAACACTTTCAAGTTGGCCTGTGAAAGTCAATTTCATCATCTGACATGGTACAAAACATCTGGGCCAGTATGATTTTAAATCTGATATTCCCACACTAGCAGTGTCATGTAATAAGCTGTCGTTGTTACTGTGTGCAAAGTATAGCAAGTTGAAAGATACAGTGGGACTAATAGATACAGTCAATGACTGTGAATTACAAGTAACTGTGATGGGGTTTATGAATATTCATGATATCACAACATGTATTGACAGAAGATGAGTGCTACAAGTGGCGAAGGACACTATTGTGATATTTAGCACACACCTACTACTGTACTTTAAGAATTGAATGGGATCATTTTTAGATTTTCTGATTTCATAATGAAATGGAAAGAATAAGGTTTTAGGACACTCTCAACTGTTATTTATATTAACCACAAAAGAACCAAAATGTAGACTTGAACTAAGACAACGGTAAGTTCCGCTCCTTATTAATAATTCATCCATAAAAGCCTCAGCACGCATCTCGATCTAGAGAATATTTTTTAGGCGCATTTGCGTCATAATTAATCACACAATCTTGACAATTTTGCTATTTTGCCAAAAGTTTGGCCCATTTACAGATATCAAGCTTTTGAAAATGTCAAGAAATAAGAATCCCTTGTTGGGTGTACAAAAATTGTCAACCAACACTTTATTTGGAAGCATTTGCTGGCGAATGTTTTGACCTCAATAAATGATATTGGAATACAATGTTGCCTACACAGTAAACAACTTTTCTCTGGACACAGTATAGTAAAAATATTCAACTGCCAGTGAAGCAATGAATTGATTGAAGGCATTTATGAAATGTGTCCTGCAAACTGCTCTCTATGCTACTGAAACATTATTGGATAGGGAAAGAAAAAGACAATTACATAACGTTGCTGGTACGGTGATAGCGTAAAAGAAACTAGCCTGGCGTACTGCCCTATGTACAGAAAGGTCACGACATATATGCCAGTGCATGTGCCCCATTAATATTTTGAACTCAACCAAAACAATGAAACATACAAGACACAATGCATTTGTTTCAATTTTTCATTCGCTTGATCTCTGCAAATGGACCATAAAAAGTACATCATCATGATTGTGTGATAATTTACTACACAACAGTACCGAAGACTACTTCAGGGTGAGGGATCGCTTAGTTCGTAGTTATAATGGAGTTCTTAATGAGGCTTTAAGCTCCTCTACTTAACAAAACATGTTGGCATAATGCATGAAGTGATCTGCACACTGAGTTTCTTTGATTTATGTGAAACATATTATGATGGTGTAATGTGACACAAGGATATCCATTAGTCTAGATTTGATGTCATTCATAGCACCACACTGTAACTGATCATATTTCGAGGCATCCCGTGCTGGCTTTACATTGATCCTTTGTACGTTATTATTACATGGAATTCTACAGCAGTACCTTCATTGCAGACTTCCAACATATAATCAATGCTATTAACCTGTGTTAATCATAATGTGCTGCCTGTTTTAGTTTTCAACCATGATACTCCCATGACCATACCATAACATTAATAAGAGGAATCATTTTCTATTTCCACTTCAATATATAATACACATAAACTGGTTATTATTAAAGAAACTGTGTAAATTCCGTTCAGGATGACTATTGACGATGCATACTAAAGTGAAAATTATCAATATCCTTACTTGGCATAATTTTAGTAGAAAGTCCCATTTCCAGATCTATAGATAATAAAACTGTATACTTTTGCTTGCAAAGAAACTTCATCATTCTTTTCTCTTTTCTCTAAAAGTGCATCTTGATCATTTTATAACCTTCTCAATGTGTCTAATGACAAATTTGTGAAGGAACTAAGAAAGAATTATAATGTACTTTCCCTTTATATCTGTAACCAATTTGGGTGTATCTTTACTGAAAGATATCAATGATATTAAGGATTCAATTCCAAATTCCTGAAACATCAAACTACAGAATGGCCGTCTAAAACACAAATATACCGGTACAAAGTTTAATATTTGTGTTGTTTTCCCTGCTATCAAAATCTAGCAATTTGTCTCTTCAGTGCCACATGCTAGGTTCAGTTAAATTATTCTGTATATATAGGAGCCACCTGCCAGCAGATGTTGAAGATGGAATAAATATGATGGTATCCTATTATTATTACAATATTTACTTAACAAGGGTTGCAATCATGAGTGCCATTGGAAGTTACTTCCTGATAGCTCTTCAACCTTATAGCTCTTTGTCTTGGGAATAGTGGCATGGTAACAGTTTCAATTACAGAATAGATAGGTGATCTACTTGGATGTCTTTAAGTTGGTTTTAAAAACTTCTTTATTGGCATTAAATTGGTAAAAGATTGATGGTATTCATATTAAAAATTACGGAACAATTTCTTTAGCTTGAGACTTCGAAATAATGAAGAGGACAGACAAATTTAAATTCATTCCCGTTTTGTTTGCGATTGATACTAATATAGTGTAGGATTCTTTAACTACTACTAAGCATTAAATTTGGTCCAAACTACTACCAAAGCTTCTTTACTGTGTTCCCTGGCTATCTAAGAATAATATTCTGTAACTTGCAGATTTTGACTGGTGAATATTAAGCACAAACAATTGTTTTAACTGTTTGGGAGCATAATTTAAGACATAATGGCTTCAATAACTGAATACACTGGTACCAAACCACATCCTACAGGTGTAATGGAGACTGAAACCAACAAGAAATCCATGTGAAGTAAGCAATCCCCCATCTGTGACATTTTGACTGATGTCATACAAAAGAACAGATTTACTAATCTAGGACAGAAATTATTTCCAGTTTTCATATCAGCAAGAGGTGTGATCAAGATAACGAGGAGCATATTGGCATGTTCTACTATAAGACCCTGACTAAGGTTGTTATGGCTTTGTCATAAATGTTGATAAAATATGAATAAAACTGAGCACAGCTGCATTCTGACTATTGATTTAAATGTATGAAGCAGTACTCTTTATTTCACTTTACCATGTTTCATTTTCCTCAGAGCTATATTGAGTCATTTAAAGAGATGTACTTCCCTTATACTCGTCAACACAGAGCTGACATAGAGGACTATTTATCCCCTAAGCAACTTTGTGGCGTAGAGGACACAGGTCAGACCCATAGAAAACTATGTAGAGTCGCCTTCATGGAGTGTTAATTTTTGCCCAGGTATATAATGAGAATGGGAATAAATTCACTATGCAAGGTAAATTGTCTCCCCATTGTACTACTATTTACATACTTGCCTATGTACAGTCTGTTGAAAGAGCACATACAGTACAACTAAGGAACATAGGATATTGCGTGCCGACACCATTTATAGCAAAATAAAGAACACTTACCTGTACACATAAGTTTATATGTAGAGAAGAGGACAAGCAAGAGAGGGGCAAAGTAAATACTTATCATTATATACCGTATGAGATGACTGTTATATGCTACACAAATGCTACTACAAATATCATGGGTTGTCCCTAGGAGCAGGATCTCACCCCAGCGTTTAATAATGTAAAGCTGATACATCTCCGAACTTTTACTAAGGTTGCTAAATGTTTAAGGCCGTATTAAATCACTGTTCATTGTGCATTGAACAGTTGAGCACACTGAAAGCCAATGAGAACTGCTACAAATAGTACTAATTTGGCTAAAGTCAATTTAATTGCCAGTAGTCATTGCCCTGATTTTCCCTTTGATGTCGTAATACAACATGTGGAAGTGAAAGATAATTATTTCAAATAAGAAAATTACCATTGCAGGAAGGAGGATGTGCTCCATTGAGGTGAAGGTACACTACAGTACACTGCGCATTTGCTTTTCATTTATTGTATGTGTGCACGTGATGGTACCACACCATGTAACCTTGCTGTTGGCTATTTTTGTGAAAACCATCAGAACATTGTAACTTGTGGTTTGAGATATGACATCATCACATAAAGTACTTGTCAATTCCTTCGTGAACAGCACAGCATTCACAACATCTTGGTTGTGCCATTGAATGTGACTAATCTTGCATTATACAGTTATTATTTCTACTTATGACTTTACAACAATGGTGATTCCAAACTCGAAAATTTATTCACGTACCTAGATCCATAGGGGGGAAAATTACCATAAACATTACATTCTAACGCAATACAGTATTCCATACAATACCACAGGCTTCTGGTTGTAGATAACGACTAGGCAAATACCAAAGATCAACTTCAATGGGCAACTCACCTATTAAACCCTGTGTATGAAGAGATAAAAGAAAAATGGAATCTCATAGTCAATTGTATAACATGTCATCGTGTTTACTTTCATCAGATCTAAGGATGTGTGTAGCTAGATAGCACACAATACAACCCTTCCAAAACACTCAGGCAGAACTGTAAGTTCTTTATCATTCATGACTATTCTCTTTTTTACCAGTCTAAACAAAATTGTTCTTATCTGGCAATGGTGATGGTAGGGTAATTATCATATAGAAACCAAACGTAAGTGTCCCTTCCAAAGTATTTCTAACTTTCTGCATGGCTTGAAATTCTGGCTAATTTTCTTGGTGCATAATGCCTGAATTAAGCAGGTCAAAATGATTATAACTTAATATCTAGAGAGAGGCATCCATCACTTAGACTATACAAAAAAAGTGCAACCTACTCATGTTCATTATGAGCTTTTTACAGAACATCAACAAAGCTGTAATGATCTAGTAAAAAGTATATTCAGACTCAGAGCTGTACCACAACACCCCAATCACACAACACCCGAATCACACAACACCCGAATCACACAATACACCAACCACACAATATTCCCAACCACACAACACCCTCAACCACACAACATTTTCAACAACAACCACAACATTCTCAACCGAACAACATCCCAACCATCATCAGTCTTGTAATGAACACACTAATGTTACTGTAGATTGGATCCATGATAGTATGTACACATTATAGTGTTACCAGCTTCATGTCAGGGGAAAGTATACATGTGCAACAATAGCTTGCCGTACATGCTAAAGAATGAGATAAATGGAGATCAGTAGCACCATTCAGCTACTTAACTTCCATTAATCTCAGAATAGTTGTATTGTATTATATTAACAGTCTATTTCTGGTGCATTATGTTGAGGACAAAGTGAGCGAAATTTTGCAAAAATTCCAGGACACATATGAGAGGGAGTCACTACTCTACTCCTAAGCAGGAGTCATGACTCAGAGATGGTGTCAAGTTACTTAACCAAGCAAAATCTGAACATAAAGGGCTTTCCAATCTTGAGAGCCTTGGAGAAAAGATTATATGAGAACTTGACTTAACAGGCGCCTTCAGTGATGCACACAGTATCACTTGTCATACTTTCACCAACGTTCAGTATATAACTAAGATTCCTAGTATATCCATTTCCCATGCTTCTGATACAAGTAACTTGTATGAAAGTTGATGCACAGTTTCAGAGAATGTTAACATACATTCTTGTTTAAAAGTGCAAATACTCACCACTGGAAGTATCAGCCAAAGTCCCATCAGGTTATCCATAATTTTGCGATATGTGCAAGGGTACAGGACCATTAATGGTAGTAGGGGGGCCATGATGAGTACAACGCCAATACTGGCAGTTAAGAACAGAATCATGAGGTAGAGGAAACCTCCAAATGTATTCCTGAATATATGTGGCATTTTCTGTTGACAGAAATAGGAAGTTGTTTACAATATTTACTTAACTTGAGTTGACACTATAATATTTTGTGCATGACTTCATGTAAACATGTGAATAGCAAATTGATAGTTGTAATTATGTAGGAGGGACAAGATCACTGTGTTTGTTAAGGACTCTACCATGTAAAGTAGAAAATGATTAAATGTAGCAATATTTCTATCTATAATTTAAGCTAACTGCACTGGATACACAATATAAAGATATTATCTACAGCTCAGGGAAGTGCTTTGTACAAAGGGAAGGCAACATACAACTTAGGTACATCAATATTTGGGGGTGGGGGGAGGATGGGGAGGCTGGGCAAAAGCATGATTTGATTAATACCGAGACCATTTACAGTAAAGAAATTAACTATTATCAGGTGACAACTCACATTAAAAATGTTTCACCATATTTTTAACCACTTTATTCACAGCAAAGAATTGCTGGCAATAATTGGCAAATTAACAGTAAGATGACTGAATTTTCAGCCAGTCACAGAAATATTTTCTATATTGTGAGTCACATAATTTGTTTTGATTCGTGAAATTTATGCCACTACTACAGCCAACAACAGGTGCTCCCAACATTATACATATATGGCCTACATAAAAGAAAAGGCAAGATCGCAGGGTACCTACCTCAATAGTATGTCAACTGCAATGTTCGTTCACCATATTTACCAATTACTTACTTATGGCCAAGTCTGCATAAATGATAATATTAATAACTAGTCTTATAAAGCTCCTAGAAAAGTTGTTCAATGTGCTTTACGGGTGCTGGATGTGCAAAAACTAATAGATTTAAGAGAATTTTTTTTTTTAAGACAGCGCTTAAATTGAATAATAGAATCTAAAGACCTAATGTCAACTGGGAGGGAGTTCCATAAACGTGGTCCAGCATTCAGAAAGCTACGATCACCCAAAAATCTTGTACATGACCTAAACAACATAAATGTACCGCAAAGATATTGCAATTTGCTTGGCTAGTAAAATAGATATGGTTGTTATTACTTTGTGCAATCCTGCCACTGAGCATCCAAATTTTTTTATAAAGGCGGTTATTTGATAGCTAGGTGTAAGATTTGGCTTATCCAACCATTTAAATATTTAAACATCAACTTCTTATTTTCTTGGAAATATTGAATGAAATGTTTTTTCTTCTTTCTGTATTTGCATTTCCATTTTGTTCCATTTCTTTAATGCAGTGTTTGTTATCTCTGACCATGTGGTAGACTTTGTTACACCAGGCTAGACTGGTGATCGGGTACATGAGCACCAGGGCAACACTTTTTCAACAAATGATTGGATAAATAAGTTAAACTAAAAGCCTCATCCACCGATGATTAAGTAAATAAGTGAAAATACCATCCTTGTTTAACAATTGATCAGGTCAAGAAGCACCAGTACGTTGCTAATTTAACAAACGATTGTACATATAGTGCCCACCATTTTTTTACTAGCATTTACAGCTCAGTTATGCCCAACCTACGCCTGGCCTATGTCCTTAAATTTGGCCTAGACTAGTTGGGGAGCCTTGCCCTTAGGCTAGATCATCTTTTCAATTTGATGAAGTAGTTTCATTTTGCTTCATCTGGCATCACGTCACTATTGTTCTCCTAGAGTCCTACTGTCTAAGTTGTTTGGCCCAAGTTCTAACACTAGGTATCTTACTTCTTAGTCTCTACGAGTGCAGTCCTTAGGACCTAATAGTAATATTACTTAGGCTAGTAGTAGTACTTACTCAGGCCTTGGCCTAGGCCTTGACTAGCCTAATCCTCTAGTGCTAGGCTAGGCAATATTATTACCAACATTGCCTAGCCTAACCGTTAAACCTAACGTTGAATTACTAACTTCAAGTATATATGGTCGCTGGTGGTGTATTCCTGAAACGTCCTTCGAAGAATTGGGCTACGTCAACTGTGCATTTGTAAAATCGTCCAAATTTGCCAATGAACTTCATAAATAATTGATGGACCTGATCATCTCGCGCTAGACAAAATTATCGAGCAAACAGAATGTTTTGCTTCGGTTCGTATCTTGGTCTACCATTCACGTACCGACCATTATGTTGCTATGCAGCATGCATGCATAATGCATTGTTTGGGGTTTTCATACAGGTTATCTAGCTAGCTGCAGTGCAGCCTACAAAAACCACCAAGCCTTCAATTTCACTCAATGGAGGCCATACAAAGGCAAGTCGTTTAGGCCAGTAACAAATCAAGCTAGTACGGGCGATCATACCACATAACAGAGATCTCTGTGTCTACTTTTCAGGTTCAATGTTAAAAAAGAAGCACGTCTCCCTCCTTTCAAACCACGTTTATGGCAAGCCAAATGCCAGAATCACTCAGATATTCCAGGCTATTCAGCCGAAAACCTGCAGTATTGGCTGATAAAAGTGAAATATCTACCGATAATCCACATATTTCGACCAGGTTTATCGCTCGATAATCCAAGTTTATCGCCAATTAAATGGATATCTTCTCAATTGAAAAACTTGGATTATCGGTCAAATTTTGGTGAATTGATAATCCAAATTTTTCGGAGACAACCCTGGATTTTCTTTCGATAATCCAGGCTTATCGCCCGCTACACTTCACAACGTTCATGAAACTTTAGGGACGGACATCTGTACCAGTCAATGTATATACACAGTCAGTGGCGTAGGAAGGTACTTTTGAGTGGGGGGGGGCTGAAGACTGATGGCCGGCCTGGGGGAGGGGTCTAAATTTTTCGCATTTCCAGGTGGCCTCAGATGCAATTTGGTGCAATATAGCACACTTCAACACCCACTCCATTTTGTAAATAATTTTGCATTTTCACCTGGCCTTAGATGCAATTTGGTGCTCCAAATGAGATTTTTTTCTGCCAAAATGTTGTGAGCACCAAGGGCAGAAATGAAAAAGGGGTTTTCTGACTTGCGAAGCGGGGGGGGGGGGGGGCGGAATGATACTTCCGCCTCCCATATTTTTCACTGGGGGCTGGCGCCCCCAGCACCCCCGGTTCCTACGCCCTTGTACACAGTGCCCCTTCCGACAGTACAATACACTTGATAGTACAGATGAACAAACTTGCTTGCTACTGTTGGCAAACTGAACGTGAATATTTAGTACGGAATTATTATAAAATTATCTACGGCGCACTTCCGATGCATGCATCACTTCCATTACAACACCTTTAACTGGAATATGATTCTTGATATGAAATGGGGGGTGAACATGGGGTGGGAGTATTGAATATTCGTAAAGGGAATTCTGTATACTTGCAGTTTGGTATTTCCCAAATGGTTACGGGTTATGTCAGGCGCGTAGCCAAGGGGGGGGGCGAAGGGGGCAGCCGCCCCCCCCCCCCCCTTGAGCATATTTTGTTTATTTTTTTTTAATGTTTTTATGATATCGCTAGTAATTTCAAAAGAGAAAATGCTAAGATGCAACTTAAAGGCCTGGGAAGTGCCATTTCCAGCGATCTGGGAGGCATTTTCACCCAAAATTTTTCTTGTACGCTTCGCGCCAACTCATGGTGGCGCTACGCTTAGATAGTTTGCAATG
>KN893026.1:3809-16983 GCA_000934455.1 Apostichopus parvimensis | reverse complement strand
TTTACCTTCTTATGACTCCCCCTGTAGCTGCTTCTAATCCAAACAAAAACATAGGTTTGCTTTTTCAAGAACTAAAGAAAAGCATTCAAATTTCTGCAAAGGACAGGTCCAAGTTCATCTATATATAGTATAATATACAAGCTTGTTGTTATTTCCTGTTTTGCAGCTCTGATGAGTGGTAAGGCTTGCAGCGAAGATCTCTTCCTTGAAATAGTTAATCACTATGTGAGAGGTGCCGGTGACATGAATGGAAGATCACCAGGTATATATAGAACAAGCAAATCTGCTGTATAAAATCTGTGTCGCCATGCATCTCCTAAAACAAGAGTTTGGGATTAAACAATTTTGTTTGTAAATTTGTTTTGTTTATTTTATGCATAACAATGCAGTGTATGTGACATCATTGATTATTCAAGTTTCATTTCCAAGATTGAGGATCAAAATGTTTGATATTTATGAAAAACTTCACAAATTTGCTGTCAGTGTATACTTGATATATAGGCTAATATGTAAATGTATCTGAGTGACAAAAGTTTTTGAGAACTGCCTGAAAGCTATGAGAAAGAGTCTTCTCAAAGTAAAATTTTGGGATGTTGTCTTACCAATGTTTTATCAATTGTGAAGTATTATTAGTATTTACATTTGGTAGGTTTGGTAACTTGACATTGGCAGCCAAGTTTGTCTTTATATTAACTTCATTTGAGTACTTTTCCAGTGTTGCAATGACGTGATTCACAACGTCTCAAAAGTCAGTTGACTCGAACAAGTTTCCCCATAGAGATAAATAAGAGTGACTAAGGTCAATAACTTGACTGGAATCAGGAAATCATTGGTAATGACTGGATTCTACCTTAAACATGACATGAATCGTACATTTCAACTCTGTAATTGACTCAAACCAAATGAGTACTGATTCAGAGCTTCATAAGTCCATTGCACAAAATACTATACAATATGGGCAAATTGCTATACAAATACAAAGGTGGATAGCAGTTCTGTACACAGGAACCATATTACTTTATCAGAGACAATATTCAGAGACTTCAAAAATGCTACACAAAATTTGAATACAAAAATATTCCCCTGCATAGCAGTTATATATATTGTCACAGTTGTTATTATTGCCACTGCTGTCAACATTTATCTGTATATATGTATTGATTCAAATTACTTTGTTATTGCAAATACTACCATTGTATCTGAAACAAGTCATTAGATGTTGACTGTATATGATCCAGTTTTCCTTCCAAATTAACTCCTCACAGGAAATCCTGGTACATGTTAATTCAACTGTTATAACCGATTCAGTTGAGCTTAAATTTAAGATGAAAAATGTCTTGTTTAAGCTTGTGTGGTCTTTGAAGACCAGGGCAGGGAACTCTGGGAGAGGGGGTATTCCCTCCAGTGTTGTGAATAATCTCAAAAGTTCCCCTTTCCATAAATTAGAAGTGCCCCTTATTGTTTAACTTAAAAGTACTTTCATTCTTGTAATGCAAAACTACCAGCACCATTTGTTATCTCAGAGATGACCTTTTTGTTGAAGTAAAGTAAGAATGAGGTAACTAGAAAGTGCCTTTTTTTGGAAAAAGAATAGGATAGTAATAAAAACGTGTTGTTTGTTAAAAAGCATTCAAAGTCTAGAGGTGTCATTTTGTTGGGGTGATTTTGTGGTTTTTCCAGTTCTAATAAAAGTTGTGTGTCCTCTGACGGAGGAAATGGGTGGACCATCAAGTGGTTGATGAGGAGGTTGCATAGAGAAAGTAAATGAAATGTACTGTATGTGATGGTTTCATGTATTTTTTTTGCTTTATCAAAGGTTTAACCACAATGTCTAACATTCAGTCACTGGAAAGCTCTAAGGGATACATTGTTCCTTTCAACAAACGGTACTCATCTCTCTCTCTCATTTCTTAACATTGGTAACTAGTATAAATACTACTATAATGGTTTTATCAAGTACTAAAACCAGTTTTACGTACCTTTGATTTCTAAGATTGGGAGGGGGGGGGACAGTGTGGGGTAGGGGATTGTTGGTCAGACACTCTTGTCTTAATTGGATTGAGGAATGATAGTGGTACCATATGTAAAAGGTTACTGGTTTTTGTTATGTTGGTGATGACAATCTCTCTGAAAATTGGTAGTTGTTTAATTGTATAATTAGCAACAGTTTTTGTAATGCCTTGTACCTTCAACATCACTTTGGATAGCAGTTATAATATTAACATGATTAGCTGACTTTAGAATTGACCATTACAGATAAGAGGATCATGAACTGCTGATGGATGAAATAAACCCATCGTACATTAAGTAACCTAGTGGAGGCTGAACTATACTGATCGTATCAGACAGCAGGTGATTGTTATTTCTAATACCAGTATGTAGGCTACCATGGACTTGTTTTGTTTGTTTGTTTGTTCTTTTGCTTGTTTGTTCATTCTGAAGCAGTCTGTTCAGTTTAAAGAAGACACAAACCCAAACATCATTATAATCTATGATGAGAGTCATGAATATCTTCCCCAAACAGCTATTAGAAAATACATCTTATTCCACTTGGGAGATATCACAGATTTAATGATGTTTTGTCACATGCGAGTTTTAAAAGACTTGATCAAGTTTAAATATGACATCCATCCACTTTGTGCTTAATATCTTTACTTCCTGTGATGGAGAAGGGTTTTCAAAAATGTTGAATTTAAAATATCAAAGCTGGTAACGAGCTAATGAAGGCATCTGTTACAGGGTCACAACTGTTAATATTCCACATAGTGAATTTGAAAGTGTAAAAAAAGGGAAGGTAAAAGGTTTTAGATCCTTTTGGCACTATGACATCACAGATTTACAGAATGACAGCTCCGAGACACGACATTTAAACTACTATACCTCCCAAGGGAATCAAGATGTGTCCAAGCTGTTTGAGAGAGTTTTTTTTCACAGGTATCTCTGTCATATATAAGCTAAAGATGATGGTTGGGGTTTTCTTTCCCTTTAAGTTACAATGCAACTTTTTGCTCAATATCAATTTCTCTGCTTGATTTCAGAGGTGGAGGTTGTGGCGCTGCAATGAGGTCTATGTGTATAGGTCTGCGTTATCCAACTCCACAACAGCTACCTGACCTCATAGCCGTTGCGGTGGAATCTGGCCGGATGACCCACAATTGCCCCACTGGTTACCTGGGATCTGTAGCCAGTGCCTTCTTCACGTCATTAGCTTTACAAGGAAAACCTGGTAATGCATCAATCCGACATGTTTTCATGGCACCACAAAATTTGTCTTTTGCGGTCATTCGTCTCTAAATCACAATTATTACTGTAGATTTCTTTGGGAGGGGCTTAGGGAAAGTTGCAGAGTTATGGATATTGGAGGAAGAGTTTGATGAGACTTTTTTGTCTGTTTCTTGACTAGCATATCCAAGTAATCTTCATTTCTTAACTTGATAAATTTCTTCATATACTAAGATGCGATTTTCCTTTTTGGGACTCTTTCCTCTGCCTATTTCTGGGCTGGTTGCTTAAACCTTCCTGCATTCTATTGGTTGTCTTTGATAATTGATGGGTTAGGGTAAGGTAACCAAACGTCCCCAATTTCCGTGGTCAAGATCCCAGATTTCATATGATGTCTCCGGATTAACAGTGGAATGGAAATGACCCCAGATTTTATGCGCGGTCCCTGGAACATCCCTGAAATTTGTATGAAGGCCCTGAATAATTAAAATTTTTCCTGTTTGGCCTCCCATGCGTAGAGACAGCTGGGACCTATAGGCTTAGCTGTGTGTTTATTACAACTGGGCTACAAAGTAACATGAATTTCATTCATGGGTCATAGATAGCTGGACAACCCTGATTATTGAATAATTTTATTTATTCTGTAATTCAATTAAAGCATCATGTTGCAGTTAGTGATGTATAATCAGGTTTTCATCATGGTTTTGCTATTTTTATCTTGGACCGTTAGAAACCCTCAAAAGTGTAGGTAGTAACCCTTGATGACATTTTGGGGGAGGGCGTGGGTCAATGTCAGTATCATGTCCCCAGATTTCCTGGAAATAATATGTTTAGCTTTAGGTTATGGCTAAGTACTGAGTGTAAGACATGATGCCATCTCACATGCTGTTAATGAGGTGAGTTTGCAGTGTTGGGTGTGGCTAGAGGAATTTCAATGATCAATAATAATTGATTGTGCAATCTTGGTATCAGAAGCTAATGAAGAAGATGTGATGATCTTTGTGATGCTATTTGGGATGGAAAGAGAATGAGTCATTTAAGTCATCTATTTAAAGTAAGCTGACCAGATGTCCCCGATTTTCGGGATTAAAAATGCCTCCAGACTTGTTCCCAGAGTTCATCAAGTACTGGCACTGATAATTCCCAAATTTGTAAAAATAGCCCAGAATAATTTAAATTTGGACAAAAATGACCTACTTCTGGAGAATGTATTACAGAAATGTTTGCATTTGACCATCATCCTTGAACCATAGCACCTCCAAACATTTGAGATGATCTCATAGTGTAGGTACTACCCCATTGTTACCAACATGGGGGTGAACAACAATATAATGTCCCCTAAATTTCGGGAAAAAATAATGTAAATGACTGTAAAACATTAAATGGCTACTATTTTAGCTCAAGGAAGCCTTTACAAAGCTGCCTTCAACTCTATTTTTGTAGCAAATGTTTACAGCTTCACTTTCTATCTTTGCATGTTGCTCAGATTCATCTCATCATAGGCTAGCCATTCCTGTTTCCCATCTATTTGTTTTGTATTAACATTATATTTAAAGGTAATGCACATATACATATATACTACTATTATATTTATCTTCATTTATTTTATCTCTTAATTTGCAGTTGAATCTTGGGGCTTTGAATTGATGCAGTTACTACCTAAAGTGAAGGAATATATTAAATCTGTTAACAGAGATGTCAAACAGAACGAAGAGAACTGGTGAGTTATGCTTAGAAAAATGTTCATTCATACTTGTTGTAAAAATTCTTAAATCTGATTTGCCCAATGTCGTCAGCTGCATTGACCTATGGAGAACGCACTGTAAACTCACCAGCGGATAAATAGAAAAAGGCATATTGGCAAGTGTAATCCCTATACTAGCTAGCTGCCTATGCTAACTCAAAGCAAATGAATCAGATCAAGTATGGTATGGCAACAAGCCCCTTGGGTGTAAACAGCCCTTGGCAAAATGATGCCTAAAATTTCTGAGAAAGCAACCTTTTAGCCTGAAGTATACTAGTCACAGGGTGCAAGCAACAACAATCACCCCATTTAGCAATGCTGGTATTAATGTCATAAATATTGTTGCATTAAACGACCATTGACAAAAAATAGGTGTAACGTTAGTCAAAGTATCAGATTCTATTGTAGGCTGTGCCCCTCCATTGAAGCATAATGAAATAGCTGCAACATTGTAAGAACAGCAGTATGTTAAACTTGGTTAATTTCTGTTACCGGTACAAAGAGATATGAAGTGGTTTTTGTTCATGGTGTGTGTCATCCATCATAGTATATTGTACATTGGCGGATTGGCAAGCCAGTCTACCAGCCTAGATCTGGTGTGCCGATGTGCGTGCATGAGGCTTCAAAGTTGCCACCATGCAGCATTAGGTGCGAAAGCCACCGATTTCCTTTTGTGATAGGTGCTAGTTTTTTGATAGCCGTCAAATGTGAAATCTGGGCTGGCCAGACCACTGAACAGGTTGTAATTTATGCTCCAGTCTACCCATGGGGTGGCACAAATCAAATGGAGCTACAATTACCTAGCTGATGCTCTCAACTATTCCTGTGGGTAAATAAACTGATTGTATTATGTAGTTACATATTTACTGGTGTTTTATGATATTGATACAGGGACTACTTCTCCACCCAGTGGATGAAGTATCTTGAACTAAGGAACATCACAGATGGCAAGTCCCTACCAAAGTTTCCTGAGAAATATGGCATAGAGGAGCGAGACAAGTTTTACAATTCCGTCTCATTTGGAGGATGGGGAGGAGCCAGTGGCCACGATGCTCCAATGATAGCGTAAGAATAAAAAGGTGTTTCCTCTATGATACAATTGTATGTTTCCTGATGAATTATAAACTCAGTTATTCTCGATTATTCTTGTTATTCTCGATATCATAATAAGGACCAGATACCCACAGCTCTTGTAATTTCACAAAATATGACTAGGCCAACATGTAAAATGACATACCTGTGCTCTTAGCACATAAACGAGAGAGGACTGGTGGGCCTGGGGAATGAGGGGATGATTGAAGGGGAAGGCCTGTTTATATCAACAGCTCTTATTTCAGGATTTGATTTATTTGGGGGTTATAGAGAGATGGGGGTGAGAGGGGCAGCAGAGGAGGGGTTGAACATATTCTTTCTGCAATAAATATTCTTTCTGTAATTTCAGCCATCTCAGAAATGTATGTCCATTTTTGTCTGCAGGTACGATGCTCTTTTGGCTGCTGGTAGTTCTTGGGAGAAGTTTTGTGACCATGGTGTCTTTCATGGGGGTGACAATGACTCCACAGGTGCAATAGGGTGCAGTTGGTGGGGTGCACTGTATGGCCTGGAAGGAGTACCAAAGTGCAATTATGAGGTACTAAAAACCAGTCAACCTTTGATCCATAACAAGCTCACTGTTTATAATGCCTACGGGCACATGGTTATTGTTTTTCAATGAAATTTAACTCTATATGTACTCTATGTAACTTTTGAGTTATTGTAATGATTGATGGCAACATGCCTGTTTTTTGTTTGTTTCTGCTGCCAGTTGTCTCGGGCAATTCGTTTGAAACTTTGTCACTGGGCACTGCATGAAATTGTTTACAAGATGTTTTTTTTAGTTTTTGTAGGAATATGAAACACACAACTTTCATCTAAGGTTACATCTTAATGTCAATCACAGTCTTGCATTGACCACCCTTCATGAACATGGTTGTCAAACAGTCTAAAATGTTCTCAAGCATAGCTTGTAAAGTGGATGAACCAAGGATGTTGTGTATTAATTATAATATCAAGTTTAGAACTGCTCAGCTACTTACACACTTGACCTAACAATTATGTAACTGACTGTGCTAATGTGACTGTCATACTCTTAGCCTGCAAGTGATTGACAGATTCCTTAAATGGCAGTGAAGCCTTGATTTGTAATATTACTTAATTGCTGTTTTGTTTTTGCATCAACAGAATTTGGAGTACAGAGAAAGGCTAGAAAACGCTGGTAAGAAGCTGTTTGAATTAAGCCAGTGAGCACACTAAGGATGAACCAAGCTAACCATACAGCATCGATATGTAACAAGTCCTTCAGCTGTGGTGGAATACAATAATAAACCATTAGAAAAACCAAAGGCAGTGAATTGTGAACACCTGAGCAGGACAGTTGTATATTTGCAATGAACTTCATAGAAGGAATATCAACCTTATTGAAGAAATGACTCTCAAATATGTCAAACCTCACACTTTGGCAGTATGAAAGCGCATTCCACTTTCAGTACGGGGGGGGGGGGGGGGAAATGAGATAATGACTTAAGTGGTATTTATGTGTGAACCATCACTGCACTGCAGTGTTTACCAAGTTGTACTTGTAATATGCAAGACATGACAGTGTCAGTTTTACCATATACAATCAAGGGTGGGTATACTGGACAGTGTCACCTATACCATATACAATCAAGGGTGGGTATACTGGACAGTGTCACCTATACCACTATAGTATGCTGTTAAAGTTTCAGCTTCATCGGTCTGTACTTCAGGCAAATAGGTAGAATTTTTACAGAATAATTTCAAGCTGTTAAGTCTCAAGACAGATGAAGTTAGGAGCCCATGGTACTAACCCAGGAAGTACCGGTAGCAGCAGCAGTAATATTTAAATCAAAAACAAACGTTCCATTCTTCAGGAAACTAGAAATCTGTTACAACTGATGTAATCTGTATGAGATGTCTTTCATTGTCCACAATATTTCCTGTCATATTCCTGTTCATTCTTGGGTGGGTGCATGGGGACCACTGGCAGCTTAATATGAGAAGCAAATAACTGTTTGAAGGGAATTTTTGGGTGGTGGAAACATCTAATTTGCTTCTTAATTAAAACATCTAGGTTGTCATTCTGGAATCAGGCTTCCACAATGGAGGAGGCATTGCCCATGGGGCGTTGAATGGGACATCGCGAGTCTAGGAACATCCTCCCCAGCTGTCAACACAAAGGTTTTGCTAATGACTTTTGACTTGAGGATGAAAAGAGTGTACCATTCCTGTACAAGCTTTTTCTAAAGGTGGAGGGTGGGTGGATTGCTTGAAGTTATGGACTGCACAAGTAAGGATGCTTACATTCAAAATGCTGTCATTTAACTTTTGCAATTTACAAAGAATAATTTTTTATAAGAAATTTCTATATGTAATTTGACTTTTTCTTAAATAAGAATTTCAAAATAAATTCTTAAATTTCTTGGAAATGATCACGGTTTAAGTGATCTCATTATGTTTTGCGTAGGCCAGGTACTTGAAAGGCAAATGTTGGAAAAGCATACGTTCATCTACGATGAGCATATTTCTATATCCTCATAACCTGGACAGGTAGTAGAAGAGTCTTCACTGTGGGATGAAGAAATATCCTGCCCATGAACTGATTTGGCATTAAAAATATATATTTCCTAAGCTATTTCTATTTTCCTATTTCTATATTCCTTTTTCTGCATTCCTATTCCTACTTTCTATTCCTATTTCCTAAGCTTTTTCCAAGTATCCACCCATTTTTCTGTTCCTTTTACTGGAGCATTGTAACGGAAAAGCAGAGGTTGAGATTGAGTCGGGGGACCTTGAGATGCAAAACCAAAATTCTTTACCACTAGACCATCAGGTGGGCCTCTGAGTTCAGAAGCTTTTCGAATATTTAAAGATCCAGTTGTTTGGACTTATCCATTTGATAACACAATTTCTTTACTGATCCTACACCCCGTGGGAGCCTTGTCAGAGGGGAGGGCGGGGGGGGGTTGGGTTTCCGGCGAGCTCCTTTTGCTAGATTTCCCCACCCAGGGCTGAACCGAGCTGATAGGGAAATGTCCAATCGCTTACAGACGACAGGTCTACCCATTACACCATTTCGGTTCTTATATTATTTATATTTATAGTTCCACCTGCTCCAGAGAATAGAAAATTAATAGGCTCTGCTTGGAATTGAACCGGAGACATGGAGCATGTCTATTTCCTTAAGTAACAGAACACTGCAAACTGCGCCACCAGAACTTAAAGGAATAGGTCGTGGAGTAGTGAGAGTACCACATAATTTTGTGCGAAATATTGAAGAAGTTTAAATGTTATTGTTTCCATTGCACAGTGACAATATAAAGACGTTCTATACTGATTGATTATCATTGCAATTTTGAGAAAGATTCGCCTTCCCTCCTTTCTATGAGAATGGTACATATGGGAAACAGGACAATGACCGTGATAAAATCAATTTGTAAAATTACTAGCGATCAAGTTGCTTAAAAAGGAGGTTGGAAAGTGACATGAATTCCTCATTGATTCATTTTATCTGAACATGTTTAACGCTTGCGATAACATGTCATGACGATTCCTTACAGACACTCACCCAAACCGTTCAAAAATGATACCCCCCCCCCCACACACCCTTCTCTCACCGTACCGTACACCGTATCTCGTCAATCCACTTAGTTCCCAAGAAAAGTATATTTTTTTCCAAATGGAATAGTTAAAGTTGTACAGTTTTACGTAATGAATTAGAAGAATCTCTTTGTTAAAGCATTTTATTATTGGCCTCTTCTGATAAGTGTAACTAAGGGTTGAAAGAAATCAGCGAGAGCAGGCAGTAATGATATTAACTTATATACTTTTTCAAAATCTCATATAGAACGAATTATCAGGTCCCCTGGTTACATCGTCATTTACCCCCCCCCCCCCATCCATCCTGCTACACCCTTACTCAACCACACACTCATCACTTCTCTTAGATCTTAATGCAAGATATATCCTCGTAAAACGTGATGATCGAGGTCCCTCATTAATCTAATGCATGGAGGAACTCTCAACTTTTAGCATATTCCAAAGTTTTTCCACGAAAGAGCTACAGAACCTACTACACACAAATTATGTAAATGTCACTAGACGGCATCCGTAGTGACATCGTTTTTTGGTCCAAATTTAAGTTTCCAGCATATCTTTAATCTGCTTTTCATACATATCTTTTAATATGATTGTTATAATGAGCACATCTAAGGACTTTTAAGTCGTATTTCTGTATCCAGTGAAATCGTCTCGCTGAGATATAAAAGGATGAATTTTCCGTACGTTTTCACGGTAGGCCCCTCTGTTCAAAGTCAATGCACGACTATAACATTAGGTCCACTAAATGCAGATTTTGGTCTCCATTCGCCACTATTGCAGCAAACCCAACCGAGCAACGTATCTACGGTGTCTCTTAAAAGACATCATTATTAACAACGTCGAAAAGAATTTTTGTTCTCTTTGGTGTCATTTTAAAAGTATTTCTGATTACCTTACGTACAGATTCGCCCTCCCTCCTTTTCTATGAGAAAGGTACATATGGGAAACAGGACAATGACCGTGATAAAATCAATTTTCAAGATTACTAGCGATTAATTCGCTCAATTTGTTTAAAAAAAAAGTTGAAAAGTGATATGAACTCCTCCTCATTCATTGATTTTATTTGAGCATGTTTAACGCTCGCGATAACATGTCATTACGAATCATAACAGGCGCTCACCCAAACCGTTCAAAAATACCGCCCCTCCCCCTTCTCTTCCTACCCTTCGCTCCCAATCATTCTTCCCCGTCAATCCGTCTAGTTCCCCCCCCCCCCCCCCCAACCGAACTCCGTTTGTTAAAGGAATATCTATCTAATGATTAGAGACACTTATTCTAAAAATAAATCAGCGAGAGCAGGCAGTAATGATATTTACTTACATAAATGTATTTTTTCAAATCTCATATAGAACGTATTATCAGGTCCCCCTGGTTACATCGTCGTTTATCCCCCCCCCCCCCATTCTGCATTACCCTTTCTCAATCTTACACACTCACCGCTTCTCTTACACTATAGCTAATGTATGGGATATCCACGTAAACCGTGATTATCGAGGTCCTTCATTAATCTAATTAATACATGGAAGGAACTCGCAACTTTCTTTTCCAAGAAAAGAGTTACAGTATACGGTACCTATTACCCAGAAGTTATGTAAATAACTAAACAAAGCCTCCCTCCTCGTCAAACGAGATGATCTATGTCTCTCATTAATCTAATGCATGGAGGAACTCTCAACTTTAAGCATGTTCCAAAGTTTTTCCACGAAAGAGCTACAGAACCTATTATATACAAATTATGTAAATGTCACTAAACGGCATCCGTAGTGACATCGTTTTTTGGTCCAAATTTAAGTTTCCAGCATATCTTTAATCTGCTTTTCATACATATCTTTCAATATGATTGTTATAATGAGCACATCTAAGGACTTTTAAGTCGTATTTCTGTATCCAGTGAAATCGTCTCGCTGAGATATAAAAGGATGAATTTTCCGTACGTTTTCACGGTAGGCCCCTCTGTTCAAGGTCAATGCACGACTATAACATTAGGTCCACTAAATGCAGATTTTGGTCTCCATTCGCCACTATTGCAGCAAACCCAACCGAGCAACGTATCTACGGTGTCTCTTAAAAGACATCATTATTAACAACGTCGAAAAGAATTTTTGTTCTCTTTGGTGTCATTTTAAAAGTATTTCTGATTACCTTACGTACAGATTCGCCCTCCCTCCTTTTCTATGAGAAAGGTACATATGGGAAACAGGACAATGACCGTGATAAAATCAATTTTCAAGATTACTAGCGATGAATTCGCCCAATTTGTTTAAAAAAGAGGTTGAAAAGTGAAATGAATTCCTCCTTATTCATTGATTTTATTTGAGCATGTTTATCGCTCGCGATAACATGTCATTACGAATCATAACAGGCGCTCACCCAAACTGTTCAAAAATACCGCCCCTCCCCCTTCTCTTCCTACCCTTCGCTCCCAATCATTCTTCCCCGTCAATCCGTCTAGTTCCCCCCCCCCCCTCCCCAACCGAACTCCGTTTGTTAAAGGAATATCTAATGATCATAGAGACACTTATTCTCATATTGAATCAGCAAAGAGCAGGCAGTAATTATTTAATCACTAAGATTTTTTTTTAAATTTCTTAGTTACACCATCATTTAACTTCCCACTCAATCCTACACTCCTTGATACCCTTCCATCCTAATGTAGGAAACTTCATCGTGACACGCAGCACGCAACGATCTTTGTTCCTCATTGAGTCTCCTTACTTAAAGTATATTTTTTCCCGAAAAGAATAGTGAGAGTAACACAGATTTACGTAATAAATTAGAAGCATCTCTTTTTTAAAGCATTGTATTATCGGCCTAGTCTTCCGATAAGCGTAATTTGGGGTTGAAAAAAATCAGCGAGAGCAGGCAGTAATGACATTTACTTACATATATGTATCTTTTCAAGTCTCATATAGAACGAATTATCAGGTCCCCTTGGTTACATCCGTCATTTACCCCGCCACCCCAGATCCTGCCCTACCCTTCCTCACACTCACCGCTTCTCTTACACCTAATGTATGAGATGTCCTCGTAGGCCGTGATGATCTAGATCCCTCATTAATCTAATACTTGGGAGGAACTCGCAACTTTCTTCCTTAACCGCATATTCCAAACTTTTTCCAAGAAAAGAGTTGCAGTACCTATTACACTGAAGTTATGTAAATAACTACAAAGGCCTCCCTCCTCGTAAAACGAGATGATCTATGTCCCTCATTAATCTACTACATGGAGGAACTCTCAACTTTAAGCATATTCCAAAGTTTTTCCACGAAAGAGCTACAGAACCTACTACACATAAATTATGTAAATGTCACTAGACGGCATCCGTAGTGACATCGTTTTTTGGTCCAAATTTGAGTTTCCAGCATATCTTTAATCTGCTTTTCATACATATCTTTCAATATGATTGTTATAATGAGCACATCTAAAGACTTTTGAGTCGTATTTTTGTATCCAGTGAAATCGTCTCGCTGAGATATAAGAGGATGAATTTTCCGTACGTTTTCACGGTAGGCCCCTCTGTTCAAGGTCAATTAGCGACTATAACATTAGGTC
>KN893018.1:22175-39449 GCA_000934455.1 Apostichopus parvimensis | reverse complement strand
ACGTTATGGTTATCCAAGATCACTGAAGACTGATAATGGGTCAAATTTTACATCGTCAAGATTTAGTGAGTTCTTGGTTGAGTGTGACATAGATCACCGCAGGACGACTCCTTTATGGCCGCAAGCCAATGGAGAAGTCGAACGGCAGAACCGGACATTGCTTAAAGCAATTAAAGTTGCACATGTAGAAAAAAGGGATTGGAAAAGGGAACTGAATAAATTTCTTCTTGCATATAGGTCAACTCCACATTCCACTACAGGGGAAAGTCCAGCTAAGTTGATGTTTGGCAGGTACATTAAATGCAAACTACCAGTGTTTGGTGAAAACTGCCAAGATCAAGAGATAAGGGATAGGGACACAGAGAGAAAACAGGTTGTGAAAGATTATGCAGATCAAAGATGGAATGTCAGGGAAAACAACATTGGTGTTGGTGATCAAGTTCTCCTTAGGCAAAAGAAAGTTGACAAATTGTCAACTCCCTTCCATGAAACACCGTTCGAAGTCGTAGATAAGTACCATAGCCAAGTTACAGTTCAGTCTCCTGAGGGAGTTAATTATAAGAGAAACTCATCTCATGTAAAAAAGTTTGAAACTGGTCAAGAGTCTGCATCAGAACCGGCTAGTGTTGGGGACAGTTTTGTCTCTGAGGAGTCTGGTGTCAAACCAAGCAGACCCTCTCGTACGCATAAAATGCCCAGTCGATTCGAAGATTTTGTGACAAACATTCAGTAACTAGTCGACCGAGAGATGAGAGTACTTTGTATATAGTTCAAGTTTTATTCGTTGTTACTCTGTTGTGAGTATAGTTATCCTTGCAAATTTATTATAAACAGTTTGACGGGAACAGTTTGCAGTTGGTATTTTGAGGGACATAATTGATATGCTAATACTGCAAAGTAACAGATTCTAAGAGATCACTTTCTTTACTAAAAGGGGAGGGATGTAGTGTACTAAGGTCATTGTTGTATGGCGCCCTCTAGTAAAAAGGGGGTACTGCCTATGTAAATAAACCGAGAGCTACCAAAGTTCAATCTGGCGTCTGAATCTTATTCAATCACCTTGAATCCGACCAGGAGGATTCTACAAGTACGGTAAAAGTTACCTCATAGGTTTAAATTTTAACATCTGGGTGAAGAGGGGCTGTTTAGATCAAGTGCCTTGCCCAAGGTCACAGATTAAACATCTGTGCAGGACTGGAACCTATAATCCTTAGAATGTCAGCACATTAACTTCAACCATTTTAATGTCAACTTCTGATTATTCTCTTTCAAAGGATGTTGCCATGGAAACCCTATGGTTAAAGAACAGACACAAGATAGAATTCCATCTACAGTATAAAGGGATCAAAGATACTGTGAATCTGGAAATAGAAGCAAAATATGGGAAGTTAAGGAGGAATCTTTTCCAGCTTAGTATTCAGTTGCAGGTAACTTGATTTTGAATTAATGTAACGGAAAGAAAGATTTGAATATGAGGAGAATGTCTGATTAGTTCATACTTGGTACGGTGCTGTAACTACATAGTATGTACATGTTATTTTCAACAACAATGTTACCTCATTACTATTAGTATTTATGAGTGGAAAATTGTCCAAAACAGCTTGTAAATACGTTATCTCAACAACCACAAGTTGAATCAATGTTATATTTGGGAGATAGATGCCCCATGATGAATAGATGTGCCCTATTGTTCTTGGTTCTCATCTCATGAATATTAATGAGTGGGCAGGGCTTAACGTGAACTTTGGTTCATTCTGGTATGGTCATGTTGGTGCACAATGAGCACATTTTCGTAATGTCTCCAACTTAATGTCATTAACATTCATGAAATTGCAAGAAATGGCTTTTAACACATGACAAGAATGAAATGTTTCATGATTTCCATACTTGATATATTTGGTTTGTCACACTACATTCATACAATCAACCGTGTTGTTTTTTGTGTGCATATCATGAATGTTATTCAGTGAACATTAAATTCTTAATCAGATATCTCTGAAGTAGTATGCCTAATTAGCTTTACACATGTACTTGGATAATATGATGTTAAGTATAGATACATGCTTATGAGATCATAAAATTTGACCTCATTAAAATCCTTGTTTTTTTCTGTTTTTATAGTATGTCTCAACATGATAACTCATTCCTTTATATGTTGCAGCATTAGTCAATGGACAATCCTCTTCATTTGGCTGTGCACAGGTTCATGAATATTAACATATATGGTTACCACACTATGTATATGTTTAGACATCATCTATTGAAATTTCTACTCTGTCGGTCTTAGTTGATGAACTGATTTTTATTGATAAAGGTTTGAACTATAATTTTACAATGTCAGAAGAAAATCTTATGACAAGCTGTCTTCAGATCACAAATGTATAGAAAATAATCCTAATTAGCACATTATAAAAGTATTAGTTAAACTGCTTCTGGAGACATACTCTTAATTGATAGAGGTGAAATATGCACAAACTAATTTTCTAGGGCAATCATAAAGCATTCCTCTATTTCCTTGTCACAGATTGAAAAGTTACGACACATTGACCAAATCACATCACCATTCCAGCTCATTCTACCTGAATGTGAGTAATTAATTACTTAATGCAGCTGAAGATGTTTCATTACAATGTTGTACTCACTACCAGATTTGTAAACTAGAAAATGGTTCTTTAATATCAAGTATTGCAAATAGCTGATAGTTATAGTCCACCAGTTGACATGACAACTGCAGCCTGGACTCCTCTTTGCAAAGTGGGATCAGGTGTACAAATCTCAGATGTAAGGAATTGTAGTCAGTATGTACAATGTTGATGTAGGAAAAGTAAGTTTACATGTACACATCACATATCATAGGATTGCAGTCCTAAAGTATGTTAAGTATTGGTGTTTGCTTTGGTTTTAAACATCAGTTTGGATACCAAAGCAACACACTTAGACTGAGTATTGATATTGTAAGTCACATTGCAGTGGAAACAACAATTACTGAAATTCAGCCACCTGCTTTAAATATGCATTCTGGGAGTTAAACCAGATTTCATTTGTAGTCTCATTGAAAGCTTTAAGGTTTATTTTGCCCCTGGGTGTAAGAAACACATCTATGTTGTCTCACATTTCTGGATATTATTTGCTTAAAACAGGATCAGTTTAATTCACTTTATGTAGAGTTGCAATTTCGTTTTCTTTCAACCTTACAGCCATCATCAATTCTTTTGATCAGCTAAAGCAGAACTTATCAGAACATCTTAATGTAGACCAATCTACCATGCTGGCCAATATTTTCCAACTTCCTGAAGAAGGAATTACTGATATCAAGAAGCACAAAACACCAGGAATTCTTTTGTTAGAGAAGCTGACCAAAAATTCACTGATATCTCCCACAAACGTCACAAAATTGGAAAATACCTTAACAGAACAAGGAAATGAAGAATGTGCAACACTTGTCAGAGATTTTAGATGGAAAAATCCAGTAGTTCAAGCTACCATGTGCCCAGAATAATCATATTGTGGGTTATTGTAGGCAAAATAACGATATGAACATATCACCAGTGGTAATGTAACCAGGAACTTGTTTCACTTGAGAGGGGGAGTGGACGTCAGCAAGTCTTTCTGCATTCACTGTTAATTACAGTCTGAGCTTATTAAAACAGGACTGTATGCTGAATACACCTGTATGAGTAACTTATATACAATATTCTTCTTCCCTTCTAACATGGTTATGTATGTAAATACTTTATGTGACTCTATACTCAATTCTTGGCTTTGATAAGAAAACAATTAAAAGTAACCTATGTATTCATGTCAGCGTGTGTGTGTATGTTGTAAGTTTTGATTTCGATGAGAATCAGAATCAATGCAGTCATGATGACTTGTGTGTGTGTGTGTGTGTGTGTGTGGAAATTACGGCTAGATTGTAAACATGCTATCTCAACAACAACAAGTTGAGTCAATGTCATGCTGGGTAGGTAGATGCATCATGATGTATAGATGTACCCGATTGTTTGTGGTTCCCATCTCATGAATATTTATGAGTGGGCGAGCTTTAATATAAAACTGATGAATGTGAATATTACTTCAACCGTATGTCCGATTCAGTTCATTATTGGTATGGTTATGAAACTACACAGATGCTGATCGAAAATTCACTGATATCTTCACAAACATCACAAAATTAGAAAAACCCCTGAAAAAGAAAGGAAACAAAGGATGTGCAAGACTTGTCAGAGATTTCAGAAGAAACAATACTGTGTTCAAGCAACAATGTGTCCAGGATAGGGTTATGATGAGAGAGTTCTGGCTTGTCAACAGTTTGCTGTGGGCACTAAATTAGCAGCATCGTACGCAAACATATTTATTCACAGATTGGAATTGGAAATGTTATCATTAGGTCCATTCTCTTGAATAGCATCTTTCTCTCGGTCTTAGCGATGTAGCTTGCAAAATAGTGTCATTTCCTTCCATTGCAATGAATAAAAAGTTGTTTCAGATGTTTCCTCCATGGAATTCAATTGTAATAAGTGGACGATACAAGTATAGGACTGCTCTAAAATCTTAATCGAGCCGCATGCGTAGACTATTTTACTGTAAGTCGCTCGCGCCATAACGGCAACAGAAAATAAATTTCTTTCTTTCGATTGCGACAGCTTTTTTCCATTAAACCCACCTGGTCAGAGTCCATTTAGAATAAGAAACATTGAAAACAAGTGAAATATACAAATGTAAATATCACCAACTGATATATCACCTTCATATAATTGATTACTACCGGACTACTGAACAGACAGACTGATGTACTGATTGACACAATGACTGACAGAAAGACAGGCAGACTACCAAACACAGTTACATACATACTAACACAAAATAATACCAGACTCACTCAGACTAACCACAAGACAGACAGAGACAGCTAATTTAAGGAAATAATTGGACTTTGACATGTCACCAAATAAACACAATATAAAACAAAACTTAAAATCCTATTATTTGGCCATTGATATCTCAGCTTGGGTTAAACATGGACCGTATCCTGAATTGGACTGCGTTGAAAAAAAATTCTGTGGTTTATTTGGCCAATCCCGAAAAGTTTTCTGGTAAAATAGCCGTAGCCATTGAAGTGCGGGTCCCATTAAAATTTCCACTGCCAATGTATTATAGGCCTACTCTGGATAGTTTTTATAGGCCTAGGCTGTACTTTATAGTTGGGGGGGGGGGCACAAGGCATTGGGTGGCTAATATGTCATACATTTTGTGGAGTTGTGATTTGTGCTCCCTAGGCCCAATGGCCGCCAGTATTAGACACCAAAATTAAATAAGTTGGGCAGGCCTAGCTGATGGTCCAGCCAAACATCTAGGTGTTAACTAAAGCTAGGCCTAGACCCTAGCCTAAGTCATTTAGGCCCATAGAATTGAACTAGGAAGAATGCTGACACAGTGCAACGCCATATGTTTGAGCAGTGAAGCCTTGAAAAATGTGAGGGCGCTTTGCATTGTACGTCTTCATATATACCGTCATTGTGCATTCGACTTTGGAATTGAATTTTATTTTACCCGATTTTCAAAAGAGTATGTTTACTCTTCACAACAGAGACATGTTATGTGCGACCGTCCAGGGTGGTAAGTACTATACTCTTGATTTATGAACCATCTTTGACAACTTGAACAAGTGGAGTGTTTTATGCGGGTATCTGAGAGGCACATGGCAAACCTCTTTCTTGCTTGAATTATTTTAGTGCTCCACTCAGATAGTGTCATAGTTGTCCCTGGAAAATGCTGTGAAAAAGCAACCCGCCCCCATTCCCACACACCTACTTGTGTGTAATACTTTCTTATTAGTCTGTGCATGCAGTTCTCAGATTAAATTTAATATTGCAAAGTGACTAGTAGTTTATGCAGGGTAACAGATCCCACCTTATGAAGTGAGAGTGCAAAAAGTTTGATGCATGGTACATTCAGTCAGTCATCAATTGATCATCCTTTAAAGGATGAGATGTTAGCACGAGTAGTGGCTTCAGTATGTCGCTGTGCCTACAAAAGCTTTGTCCCGCGAACATGATTAGTGAAATAATTAGGCCTTAAAATCATAGTTGAGTAAAGTTAGGTAAATATCCTATAAAAGTACTTTCAAGAACATACCTGGCCTACCTCGAAACTCAGATTACAGGCTTAGCTGCTTATGACCCAGTTTGCCAAATTTACAGTGTTGGGAATATGAGGCTATATAGAGACGTTTGAATGTTTGTACAATATGTTACAATGTGTTGCAATATGTTACAATATGTTAATAGACTGAAATTTCCTAAGCTTAAGGATAACCTAAGGCCAAGGGCAAGAAAACGTACCTAGGCCTAAGTTAGACTAAACGTATAGTATTAAATAGCTACTGATAAGCCCAGGACATCGTTACCGTCATCCCATGTTATTCTGGCATGTGGATCTATCGTTAGGGATGCAGTTTTAAGTAAAATGAGAAGGTGATCATTTTTGTCATTAGGCTTTAGTCATATCGCATCCGAAAAGACAGCCATATTGCCGGTCTAGGGACCTAGGGTCCTAGGCTAATAATATCCAGGGATCAGTGAATAACAATACAGCAGCTGCTGACACTAGCAAAGTAATCATTGTAGTGCGCATGCGCACTACAACATTGGGATTGCTAGCCCGCTCCATTTTCTACATGGATGGCTTGTGAATGCCAGCTGAAGGTTGGCTACGCAGGAAAACATCAATCCTCAGATTTTCAAAGAATTGTGGCGGCGAACAGTTAATTCTGCACACGTAAATAAAATAGATCCCCTTGAGAAGCATTCTTCTTCAAAACAAAACGTAAAATTCTCCACTTTGGTTTCGTTATTCTCGAACGAGATAGGTAACATTTGAACGCATTTCAGTTAAAAACATCCTGCAAATAAGTTGCAAGCAACAAATGTTAATGTATTTATCCGCAACGACTTGGCGTTATCTGTACTTCAGCTCTTGCATCATAGGCACTTTAACTTTATTATTGTGGCATGGCATTGTTATATGCTTTGTCCGTGTATGGCATATATTACGTGTTTTGGATGATGATAGGCCAAGGCCAAGAAATCGACCAAGCAGTTTTTAATAGACCGGATGTTACATCCTCAGTGTTAGACTATATAGGCCTACGTTTATTCGTTAGATTAATCGTCCGTTAGGCCCCCGGTGCAAATCACCGTAAGTTAGTAAAATTTCGCTAACTAGGCGAATGTACTGTAACATGTAGCTCACTTTGTCCAATCACTGTCCAATACTCTGTGTATTCTCTGTCACGTCCAAAATAGGCGTGATTCGTGATTGACAGCTAATTAGTTGTGGTTTTAGTCATCATTCATTAGATTATATTGCAGATTCATACTTGCTAGAGTTTTGTTTATAAACATTACCCATTATAGCCTAGCTTTGGTCTACGATAAGGGACCAAACGCCGAATTGGCTTCTTGGTGACCGAAAAAACTTCAAAAGGGTTGCAGTAACAAAGACCCCTCCATTGAATATGAACAACTGACGTTGACCTTCGCCAAGCACTACAATGGCATATGTTTGTATACAAATACAGTTGTTCTAGTTAGATTCCTATGATTCGGGTGATCCTCCTTATCTACTTTGTACTATTTGTTTTCTTGTGTTTCAGTTTTTCTTATTCTTATGGATATTATGTTTTTTATGAAATGCACATATTCGCCTATAGTTAGGATGGTAGGCTATCTATATCATAGTTATAGTAACAGCCAGTCTAGCCTGTTTACAGTGTTAGTGTTAGGCCTAGTCTAGCCAGGGCGGTTGGGCCAATCGCCGAACTAAACCCGCAGCAATTAACCTAATCTGAACATTATTTTTCTATGGAAATTCCTGAAAAAAATTAGTGGCCGGGTCTAATGTTGTTAGGGTATAGGCGGTAAGGTGCCAATACGTATACGGTACGTCTATTTTAACATTTTAAAGTACAAGTAAAAATTATCATATGGCACACAACACTGAAGTACAAAGTAGTAATTAATAAAACTGAGGAATGTTGACATATGATGGTCATGGATCTACGTTAAAATTTGGTAATTAGGTTTTTAACTTCAAGTTCGGGAACTGCTGAAATAATTTTCGATAATAGCTTGCGATATGTGGATCGATGATGTGGATCATGTCCAATGGTGAACAAACGCAGGACATAAGGTATGCATGGATAAACCAACACTTCAATGATTTTTTTTAAATTTAATATAGTATCAATCAATTTATGATATATGAAGCTATAGTGTTAATTTGACGGTTGGTGTTATAGTTTGGTGAATTATTAAATAAAAGGAATACATTCTGCCATATGTTCCTATCACATAAAGTTAATATAAAGCCGCACAAGTTCTATACTAGCCCATGAAATATGCCCCCAAGAAAAAAAGAGGGGTGGGAGTGACAAAAAACGAAGGGAGTGGGATAGATACTTGCCGTTTTCCTTTCATATACCGTGTATCTCTTACTCTCATAACTATGGCACACAATGTAAATTAGTTCAATCCTAGCCTACCACGAGAGCATTCGTCCTATACTTTTTTTAAGGAAATTACGCTAAGGTAACGTAAGTGAACTTTTGTGTGTTTGTTTCTGTGCTATCATTTTTATGCCTCGTTTGATAACTTAGGATACAGGTATAAGTGTGAAGCAAAGTTATATAACAAGATCATGTATAATGCATGAAGTATGTACGCCGTCATAATCCAAAGTAATCCAAACAATTTTGGAGTCCAGATCCTGCCTGTGCTTCCCTTGACTGAGAAGAAGCCTTTGTGGGCAAAGCAAATTTTTGACTTGGGTGGAATATATATTTTAGGATGATATAAATTAACTCAAAGTATCATCCAAAACTATTAAAGTTGGATGGGGCCATACTCAAACCGATTGATGCCCCCCCCCCCTATTCAGATCCCTCCCTCATCACTTTACAGAGCTGCTTTGTGATTTCAATGACCATCCTTTCATCAATATGACATACTCTTAATTATATAAGTTAGTACAATGTTAACCTGATCTCAGCAATACCATATGGAATGCATTTGTAGCATATATTCATTACAGTTACAATGGACAACATGTAGATAGGCCCATGGCTTTCTGCCTATGATTCAGTTTGCGTTCACGAGCGTGCGCAAGTTGTACAACAGCGCTAATTATTCGCTGTTACAAGTGACAAATTCATTTCTCAACTTGGATATTTCAGACACTTGGGACAATTTCCCAATGCTAATACCTCTCTAAGCTGTACACCAATATCATGCTCTCAAAGCACTGATATGGACAGTACAAACAGTTCCCAAGATTGATCTGATCGAAACATAATATTAATACTGTTCGTACTGCTCTGAAGCGGGTCATGACACTACTGTACAGTAAAGAGAAAATGTTTTACAACTGGGTGGTATATTTCTGTAAGATCATGAATAATTCATGGCTTTCCCCTCTCTGTACTACGAAAAAAATCGCTTCTCGCGTAGGGCGGTAGGGAGCATCTTTCTGCAGATCTACAGTGACTTTACCTAGTAGTAGGGGTCGAATTGCTGGTGTGCTGGGTGATGCTAGAATTATGGGATTGAATGATTGACTTCATATTTTTCGTGCAGCTGTAGCTGACTTTCACGGCGTTTCTGTTAAATATTTTGTGAAGCCTGTGTATGGGGCGCCGTGTGTGACAAAATTATAAACCGAATATATTGTTTATAACTTCTCATATATTTTAGTTATTCCGTAATATATATAGGTCACCAGTACCACTCATATATGTAAAGGTTATGTATAACCTATTTATATTTTCCATAACATATATACAATAGTAACTGTAACCATCGTATATGATGTTTTCGCATACGGCTACTTTGGTCATATACGGCGAGCGCATATATAGGTTATAACCACCCGAACAGCACGCGAATTGGCGGTGCATAATATGTTTGGCACTAGAACATATGGGCGGGGGGCGAATATTTTATTCCCAAACTGAACTGACACTGAAATTATTGCCTCGATTCTGATTGGCTCTCAGGGAGCCAATAGGTTTCCGTACGTATAGGTTATAAGGCTATATACAACTAGTTAACAAGTCCAAGGACACAGACATATTGACAAATGCCTTTTTTTGTGTACACTCACTAGCTGGCACACACTCGCTCGCCGTCTTCATGGCCACTGCATATTCGACTAGGCCTATCATGATTCATTGACTGAATACATTTTGAATTTATGATTATAAATCTAAAAGTATCGCAACTCCGAATGTACACAAACACCTCCTACGTATGTACATCGGCTACATGTATACAATTACAAATGCACTGCGTTTTATTGTGTTGTATACTATACACAGTACACATTACATGTGTTGTGTAGAGCGGAGTCAAGCGAGTAAACAAACGATCGAGGACTGCCTATAATGGGCGCAGTAGTTGGGAATAGTTGCTTCATTGTGTTAAGAACACTATATACTTTCGTTCATATATACCTACCAAAAGTTTTGGAAAGTTGTTAATGTGAATATCTTGAATATGTTCGTGTTGATCATACTGATATCGACAAAGTATGGAGGGATCCATGTTGAATACTAAAGTATATCACGTGCTCGCTGAGAGCCAATCAGAATCGAGGAAATAATTTCAGTGTCAGTTCAGTTTGAGAAAAAAATATTCGCGGGCGGGGGAGTATGCAAATGTACCAAGCACGTATTGACTGAAGCAAGGTCGCTGCTTCTGTGCTAGCGCGCTATACGGTACAGTAGGTAGAGAGTATTGACATAGCCAACTATGTAGCAACTCTAGCACGGTGCACGTAAACGTCTGGTCGGAAGTATCTGGAGCGGTTAGCAGAGCTATCTTGCATTGCTTTCCAATGTATACAGAGCGGCAGTTTCACTTCACATCATCGAACGATCATAGAGTTCACATCCTTCGAGAGCGGCGGGTTAACGCTGCAATAGATTTGGTTAACGTTTCGCTGGATTTACTGTCTCAAGGCCTGACTTACATTCGACAGATAGGCCTTCAGGTAGCTTAACGGAAGATCGTGGTACTGATACAACTAGTAGGCCCAACTCACAATTAGGTGAATTAGGTGATCCTAACAAGTAACTTTGGAGCACTTCTAAAGTTATTTTTGCCGTCAGGCTCAACTTTGAAACTAACTAACCTATAAATGAGAAAGAAACGTGCATTCCATTACCTGTTGACCTGTCTTTCCCCGACGACTTGCAAAACTTGTCTTGCGACGGGCTCTGCTATCCTTTCAACGCGAGACGAAAAATCGGTTCCGCTTAGGTTCAACATGATGCTGATTTAATAGCGGCGCGCAGATTCATCAATATCATATGTATTTACTGCGTTACTATCAGGGCCCTATGTGATTTAATGTGATTTGCATGTGCTTGCTAGGGCGTGCACTGCTGACAGCCGCCCTATGCGGGCTCCCGGTCCAGCATTTGCATAGTCCCGCCCACGAAAGCTAGTGTATAATAAAGGCACCGCCCATTGGCGTGTTGTTCGCATGTTATAACCTATATTTATGAGCTGGCCGAACGTTACAAAATTATGCGGAAAGCCGTGCGCGAAAAATTTATATGTAATGAGTTTAGTAAGATATATATTAGTTACTATTTATAAATATATGTTATGCAAATTATAAATAGGTCATACATAACCTATATATACCAGGTTTACGATTAATCTATATATACATATGTATATATGTATATATGTATATATGATGTGCCTTGTGCGGGTTCTTTTTTTTGTGTGCGCCGGACGTTCGCTACCTTGTTTCGGTTGGGTGTATTGTGTAGATTATGTGTATCCACTATATTTTAGGGCTGTGTCGTACACGCGAGCGGCAGTATTGAAAACGTCTCGGTTCGATGATGGCATATATATTCTTTTGTTTACGGCGACGGGTGTGCCTGATTGAGGTTGATGTCGAGGTAGTTGACTGGTGTGAGGTTGGTTTGGAAGCTTATTTATAAGCCAAATGACTGGAATTCTACGACAATAAAGGAAAAGTGTGGGTGAAAAAAACTCCCATAACGCCTTCGACGTCACCATGGGCGGCTATGATTTCGCCGAAATATGTGAGCTCGTAGGCTTGTTTATCCTACATCATCTAGAACAGAAAGTTAACTTGACCAGCGTAGGCCTATAAAGAGACGACGGCATTGGTGTCATGAAAAACCACCCAGGCCCCAAACAAAGCAGACCGCTTAAGAAAGCAACTGATCCAGATTTTCCAGTCATTTGGCCTACAAATCACCCTCCAAACCAACCTCACATCAGTCAGCTACCTAGACATCAACATAAACTTAATACTCTGAAGTCATATTATCGGGACTATACAGAAATGTTGTCAAATTACAGTCGGTGGTAGAACTAGAAGAAATATCTTACCGCATAACCATAAACGTACACAATGAAAATATAAACGGGACTTTATCAGTGCTTTTATGACCAAAACAAGATGGTTACTGTGATACCGCACAATATAATCTTTATAACTGTTTAGTATTACGTTGGTTTGTTTGTTAAAAATCAGTCCTCTATCTTTATTTTGTTTACCCAGTTGGTTAATTATTATACTTTACGGTCGAGTATAGGCGTGTAAAACATTAATGAACAGTAACCCATGCACTTGTTTCTCAATATTTTCTGTTATTATACTTCGTGAAATGTCTACTCAAGGGTGCGGTTAGGTCAATGCGTCTTCTCTGTTTGGACGGTTTAACAGGTATAAGGATAAAATGCCATTAACTGTTATTCCAAAGACCAACTTGAACTGTATTGGGGTAGTTAAAGATAACCTTTGTTTTTTATGATGAGGAGACGAACACGATAAGTTGATAACTTAATTGTGACTATAAAGCTTCATTATCTGACAATAGAAGGGTAGTATGGGTCACGTGATATATTTATAGCACAATACGTTGGGTTAGTGACCTGATACAGGTATATGTGTGGAGGTGCAGGCCAATTCACAAACACTCTTTCATAAAAAATAATAATAAAGAAATAGCAGATATAGCTTAAGCGATAACTTCCATAGTAATTTTCAGATGCAATACCGTTAGCTCAGGATTGGTAAGTCAACGATACTATTAGAATAGCAAGTTGACAATAGCCCAAATTAAAATGTGTATTTCTGGTCTACAACAGTACCGGTTAAGATAGAGGATGAACATCTATATCGTAACCAATGCAAAAGATTTTCATGGCCTTGTCAAACCAACTTCAAACTACGTTGAAGACTATTGAAGTCCATCTGATTCTACAGAGCAGATTTAGACATAGGTGGAAGATCTGCGTAAGACCATTGGCAATATATATATTTCGTGTAGTTGCATATTGCATCGGTTACTTATGTTAAAAAGCTTTACTCTCTATTAGATGGCAGTCATGCATGATACATTAAGTTTCAGAAACTTTATAGTATGTAGTATTTCACGTTCAAGCAATATAACACTGTATGTAAATTATGTTGTGCATTTCATCTTGTTATAGCAATGCCACTCCTGATAGGTTTTAAGTATGTTTTGAGATAATTATATACTGTGGACACCATATGTGTGCATGTTGTAGACGACATCTGTATGGGACAAGATCATTTTAGTCTTGGGTACTAAGCTTAATAATGTTTCCGTTTTTTGTTCAAGTTTTAATTTTTTCATAATCCTGATAAAGGCTCTAACTTACACTCGGATGTTAAATAGATAAGTCTTTCTTAATTAAAGTCTAATCATTGTCAGATGTGACTTGTGTTAAAAATATGTATATGACTAACATATCAATTCAGGGACCAAACAGAAGCAAACTTGAAAATGTCTAGACGTGAGTTCGCCTACTGGACCCCACCAGGGGCCCTAAGGTGGGCCTCTGAACCCTATCCGATACGGCTTTTCTACAAGGCGATCGCGATACGCGCATGCTACATCAGTTTTATCCATGTTCAGTCATTTATCCCCACCCCCAACGAACTGACTACGAAGTCGGAAAAGAGGGTTCTCATTATAGACACTACGGTTGCAATTGGGAGTAGGATGAACTGAAAAATAGTGTTAATATTCTAGTATAAGTTTGTATTGATGATAACAAGGTCCACATGTTTTATAGTTGTCCATCTTAGTGTTGATTATTCATTACAATTTTAAAAACCAGGCGCTCAACTTTCAAACCGGGCTCGAAAGTTTCAAACCGGGCGCTGAGAAGCAAAATCAAATTCAAACTGGTTAAAATAGACTGGCGAGAACCCGGGTATAAGCGGAATATTGTAAAGAAGACAAATAGTGCTCTTACCATGACGTAAATATAATGAAAAGAAAGACTGGTGAAAAAACTTTATCAAAATTGTCGTTAAATTTGTCATTTGTCATTGAAGCTGTGTAGATAAAACATTCGTTCTAAAAAAGTGATTACAATTTGCCTTTCTAACACAGCAACTACAATTTGTATCTGTGCATGTGCATATATGTATAACATGCTTTTATTCAGCGTACATCATTGAAGGGAACATGCGAAAGTCACCGTACACCACCATACTAGTAATCCAGCCATTCTGTAAACATTACTGCAGTTAGAGTAACTCAGACAAAGCAGAGTTACATTGTGCACATCTGTGAAGTCACGTTTTACAACTTAAGATTTAATACTTAGAATATGTGTTGCTGTCTGACAAACAAAGGTGTCTCAATTCCCAGCAACAGTCTTGTTTGGCAGTTTGGCACTATTAGTATATATTTCTGTCATATGTGGTGGTATTTTCTTGTTATTATTTTCTTGTTATAGAGTAACATCTTCTTTGACAACCTGGACATTGGAGTATATTTATGATTTTGAAATCATTTTATGTTAAAATATCATCTAAAAGCTGTTGTTATGTTTTCAAAAAGTACCAGTAATGTTGGTATGGTAACACTAATGCTTGTTGTGTAGATGAGCAGTTACATCAACAGTAATTTGAAAGGAATTAAATGTATTCATACTTCACATAAATTATCATTTCTTTAGCTATTTAACTGATTTTTAAAGAAATGTATTTTGTTGTTATAAATTAATGAGATACAAAGCAATATAATACCCAAATGGTATATAGGACAATAATGGTCTCAATTACACTTGTTCATCCGTTATTTAATAATTAGTTTTATCAATTGATTTCTTGTACTGAGTAGGATCCTATAACAAACTTTATTCTTACTTTCATTTACATTTCAGCTGATTACGGCAAATTAATGGTCAAATTATAGATTTCATGTGATTTGTTACAGACGGCCTGCCATAATTTGCCAAGGAAATTTTCTAACAGAGCAAAATATGTTTGACAACTTGGTTTGCAATGACATCATAGGAAATAGTTTAGTTTAGTTTAGTAGGAAAAAAGGGATCAGGAGGGACACTCAAGTCCCAATCAAGGGCCCTAAAAGAAGCTGAAGACACAAACACTCAGACCCGATTACAATGCTTAAAGTGCTTGTCAAAGGCATTTTAAAACCCATTCACACTACTTGCAAGTACAAATTTCTCAGGCAAACCGTTCCACTCATTCACAACCCTATTAGAACAAAATTATGCCGAATATTAATCCTACTTTGCGACTTTTGGAGTTTAAGACAATGACCTCTGGTACAACTACTATCAGCAAACATGAAAATGTTAGTGAAGGATAAATTGCCAAAACCATACACAATCTTGAAAACCTGAATCAAGTCACCACGTTACCTCCTAAGCTCCAGTGTGGTGATATTCAACAGTTGTAACCGTCTATAATAAGGAACACCCTTTAAAGAAATAATCATCCTAGTAGCCCTAGCTCCCCTGGACCTTTTCCAGTACTTCCTTATCCTTAGCAAAATATGGGTTCCAAGCCTGCACAGCATACTCTAGATCAGGCCTAACCAACTGCTTATAAATCCTAACAACTATATCCTCTTTCAGAAAACTGAAGTTCCTCTTGATCATACCTAAACCCCTATTACCTCTTTTAGCAGCTTCAAAGTACACGATGGTCAGACTAACAATTTAGCAATGCTGTATGTGATATGGCTACAGCGAGAAGGGTTAGATTTAGTCTCATTCCATTCTGAATTTTGAGGTTCTTTGTTCATATTAACCTTCATTGGCGTAGATCCCGGGGGATGGGGGATGAATCCCCAAACATTTGACTAGTGGGAAGGTCCATATAATCATCACCCCCTCCTTCAATGTTATGTACATGCGTGTGTCAGATAGTACATTTTTTCTCCACATGAAAAATAATGATTAATTAAATGAAAGAGTTCATTTAAAACGTGTTTTAATGTTGAAATAGGTTACAAGATCTGGGGAAGGGGATATATCCCCCAACATTTGACTGAGGGATGACCCATGTAATCATCTCCCCCATGTTATAAATAGACCGTAACAAATGTTACATCGTTAGAAAGTTTAAAAATAACGTAAATACTGTAATGTACGTGTCTATGTCGCTATGACTGTGCATGTAGCTCGGTAGAGTTGGTACTATCGCGTCCTTGGGGATATATTATTTGGTAAGCTATTAACGGAAGCCTAGCTCCATTGCTTAAGAAGCTCCACTCAAAGAAAAGATGAAAGAGTTCTGTTGATTTCAAGATTATTTATTCTCTCCGTCTCATAAGTAATGTTCAATCAAAACGCTGTAGAATTACTTTAAAATACCGAGAAATTATATGGACATAACAGACACCTTTGGCTCTCATTGAAAAATTTACTGAAAGGCTAAGTTTTGTACTGAATTGTTTTCTTATTTCTTTAGATAGAAGTTGGATATTTTCATTTTCACATCTCAAATATGAAAAGTTTGTGTGATATATGTGAGGAAAAAGTGCCAAAAAACCCATCTCCAAGTTGCACCATTTGCACTATTCAATATCTCGATAGTCAAAGGTTTCTGAAGGGGAGGGGGACAACCCTCCCCTCATACTCTTCCCCGGGATCTCACTTGCACTTGACTCTTGGGTTGCTACCACTCATCTCGATCTGTGGATAACCTCATCCCCCTCTCCCCTCTCCACCAATGTCAGAAAGATATCTACGCCACTGTTCATATTTATCCCGATTGGAAGGGTCGAAGAAAAGAACAAAATGAAGCAGTCACAGCCGGTCGTGTAATAGATATATATGGATCATATAATGATCGCTGTTTTATTCAATTCTGAAAAGAAAAGGGAAAAAAGGAACAAATTTAAGTAAGTAATCTTAATAAATTGTGTCCAACAAAACT
>KN893018.1:6423-19972 GCA_000934455.1 Apostichopus parvimensis | reverse complement strand
TTTTTGCATCAGAATTTTGCCTTTGATCAGTAATGCACCAGTGAACCCAATTGGATCAAAGACTTTGGCCAATTCACTTAACACCATTCGTTTTGTCATTAAGTCCTTTTCCTTTGTGGCCACAGGTTTCACCTTGTACTTCAGGATATCCAACTCTGGATCCCAAACTACACCTAACACCTTTTGTTCTTCTGAATCCCCGATGACAAATTGTTCACCTTGGGTTTTCTCGTCATCTTTCAATAGGCCATTGGAGAACCATCCCTTCGCTTTGAATCCTCCTGTGTCTAGGACAGCATCCATATCACTGGTGACTTTTCTGGCTTCTTCTATCGTATGAACTGACGTACAAATGTCATCCATATAGGTATCTTTGGTCAAGATATTTGCAGCCTCTGGATACTGACTTGCACCATCTGCTGCAGTTCTCCTCAAGGCAGTCAGTGCCGTAGCTGGGGCCGGTTTATCGCCAAATGTCACCACTCCCATCACATAGACATCGGGCTCCCTTGACTTATAACTCCTCCATAAGAACCGATGAACATGCATGTCTGTTTCTGGGATTCGGACTTGGTGGTACATTTTGGATATATCACCTGATATGGCAATTGGGTGTTGCCTGAAACGCAACAAAACTCCAAACAGATCATTAAGAAGGTCTGGACCTTTCTCCCAATATTCATTCAGGCGATGACCGTTGAAGGCTGCAGACGAGTTGAATACAATACGAACTGGGGTACTCTTCTTCTCAGGACGGATGACTGGATGGTGGGAGATATAATGTACTGGACCTTCGTAATTCTTTATCTCCTCGTCACTTAACTTTCTAGCAAACTTATTCTGCTCCATTTCCTTCATTTGATCATCATACAGTTTGGCATTGTTCTCGTTTTTCTTGAGCCGCAGTTCAATTGATACCAGCTTTGCCATACATTGTTTCTTATTGTTGGGCAACTCTTTAGGGTCTTGTTTCCAAGGGTATGGAACAAGCCATCTACCATTCACTTTTTTACAAGAATCCCACATGTCGTTAAACTGCTCTCGCTCACCTGGAGACATTTTCATATCATCAGAAGGCTTGCACTTGCAGTTTAGAAGCTTCACGCCCATCTCCTCAGTTGACCAGAATTGTGTTAGGTCAGTTCTGTCTGTTACATTGACGTGAAGTACAGTTGTAGACTGCCCAGGATCGCCGGAGGATCCAAACATTACCCAGCCCAGTGGTGACTTCCTCAGCAAGTAACCATCGACTTGCTTTGTTTCCCCTCCATGCATCTCTGGATAGTCTACCCCTAGGAGTACATCGACAGCACCATATCCTCTGCAGAGCGTTTGACCTAGAACAGACTCCATATTTCTCAGAATTACCGTACTAACTCTGGGGACATTGGAAATTTCGGGTACACCAACAGCTGATATGGTGTACTCTCTCTGGTTGGCCGAATACATCTTGAGTCTGTATACCTTAGTCTGGTAGGCCTGTACATCTCCTCCTAATATGTTGAGATCGACGCTGATTGGCTTGCCTTCAAGTCCAAGCTTCTCTGCTACTTTTGCCCGGATTAAGGTCACATTCGCTCCAGAGTCGAGCAGAACGTTACCCGTTGTATAGTTGACGGAAGTGCCCATTCTCGTACTGATTATAGGTAAAGCCACCTCGTTGTTATTTGAAGCAAATCCGACGATGTTGCCGCTAGTAGTCTTATGAAGTAGCACGTGGTGGAATGACTCACAGTTTTCTTCAGAACAACGTGTCTTTCGTCTGCACGTTCGCATATTGTGCTCTTTGCCAGCACGTTTGAGGCAACTAAAGCAGGCATGTTTTTCCTTTACTATTTTGTATCTTTCTGTTACAGCGAGCTCCTTGAAGCGTGCACACTGGTCAGGCCAGTGGTCATCGGACTCGCAAACCCAACACTTTTTCCATCTTTGATGAGGTTGCGAGGTGGAGAGGTTGCCTGTTTGGCACTGCGTCAGGTTCACCTTGTTCTGTTGAGACATTGAACTACTTCGGATTGATGCGGTAGCTCTCATTCTAGCTTTCATTTCGTCATTGAAGAAGCTAAGAAGTCCTTCCAGAGAGGCTTCTCGTTCATTCTTTAGCAGACTGCGGGCATACACTTTTCTGTCATCGAGCGTCAGCTTTTTCTCTATTATGGCCAGCACATGGTTGTTGTTCATATCTGCCTCTTTTCCAACTTGCTTCAATATGTTATAACATCGTCTGACAAGATGTGCCAGTTCACAAAAACGACGATCTTCTCCATGTTGTATTCCTCTGAACTTGATCAGGTCTTGAGTCACAGCATCTGAGACAACTCTTGGGTCTCCATAATACATATCAAGATACTCCCAGCAGGCACGATAGTCGGTTCCAATTCCTTTCAGCAGTTCCAGTGGCTTACCTGACAAGCTCCCACGAAGAATGGAGACAGCATCCCTAGCATCATATATTGGGTCAATCATGTGTTGGAAATCATCTTTAAAGGTATGATAATCTCTGACGTCTCCGGCAAATACTGGCAGCTTTGGCTTCTCCACCCTCGGTTTCAGTTTGGACGAAACGTGTTGCTCGTTACATGTTTCTTTCAGTTCCTTTCGTTGTTCACTCGTCGGAGTCAACGGCAATGGTGATGCTCTGTCAGTGGATGCTGGTAGGTTCTGATTCGACTGCTCTGGTAACAAGTCTAGTACTGGCATCTGGTGTTGAGAAAGGCCTTTAATCACAGATTTGAAACGAGTTTTGATGGCCGCATACTCGTCGATGCAACCTTGTATGTATTCTTCTTCCTTTTCGTAGGCCGCCGAGTCTTCAATCGTCTCGCAGTACTCATCATGGCGCTCTTGCAGCTCACCAAGGGCCAACTCCAGTTTGTTGAATTCAGAATTTAGTTCTTCCAGTGATCCCTCTTCCAGCAGGTTTTCCAAGGCCCGTTTCTGCCTTGTGAACCGCGTCTTGCTAGTCCGTCTCTTTAATTTCTTCTCTTCCATCACCCTTCAGGTTTGAACAACAGTAAATTGAATTTGTGGAAGGGTCGAAGAAAAGAACAAAATGAAGCAGTCACAGCCGGTCGTGTAAATTGAAATTGTGGAAGGGTCGAAGAAAAGAACAAAATGAAGCAGTCACAGCCGGTCGTGTAATAGATATATATGGATCATATAATGATCGCTGTTTTATTCAATTCTGAAAAGAAAAGGGAAAAAAGGAACAAATTTAAGTAAGTAATCTTAATAAATTGTGTCCAACAAAACTCTTTTCTTTTCAGAATTGAATAAAACAGCGATCATTGTATGATCCATATATATCTATTACACGACCGGCTGTGACTGCTTCATTTTGTTCTTTTCTTCGACCCTTCCACAAATTCAATTTACACGACCGGCTGTGACTGCTTCATTTTGTTCTTTTCTTCGACCCTTCCACCGATGTTTTCATTTGTACATGCGAAGTGTGGGAAGGGCCTTGCTATTGATACAGGATGAGGAAACTTCGTCGTGAACTTTCCATAAACGGTGCCATGTGCATAAGGTATTGTGTTAAATATTGTGCATTGGAGCAGCAGTGGGAAGTCATTATCTTTTATAGCCATATAAACTAACTATAATCAACATTGCCGAGTACTCCAATATTTACTTTCCATATTTATCTGAGCACAAATAACGACCTTTGAACACAGATACAGTTTTATTTGAATACAAAATCATATTTGCAGGCTCTCCTCGTCACAGCTATAGGTTCTTGGACATGTTGTAACCGAGGAGTGGATGGAAATTTCTCGAATTAATTGAAGATCCACTTCACACTCCTTCTGATCCACATCTCCCTCTTCTCCTTCTTCTACTGTATGCTCGAACAGTATCCTCAAATATATATATTAAAACAACTACTTTTATAATTTTTATAATTCTTAGTGACGTACATGGACTGTTAGATTTGAAGTGTTTGTTAGCTCGAGCTAAAACGAAACTATGTTAGTGCATGGCTAGTCTAAAGTGCTAAAGACCGTCAGTGTTGCCTAGTAACTCTTGAAATTAAGTATTAAAGCAGTACAAAATATATATTTAAGGTTTCTCTTAAAAACCGCTATACACTGAACAAGGCTTACCGTGTTAATTTTACTTAGAAGCCAAAAGTGTGTTCCACTATGAATGGAAGTTAAGGCTGACTCATAGAAGAACGAAGCTAATACAGGAAGCTCAACATCTTTCGCCTGCACGTGCAATGACACACACGATAAACCGATTTTGGAACATATTTTCACCCACTCTATTTACTCCCGCCTGAATCCCCCAACCTCACTCCCTCCCCTACTTATCCAAAATGTCCAGTATACTCAGATGTGAAACAATTCATCTCCTTATTTTGTCAGGTTTCTATTTTGAATAATAACGGAAACTAGTTGAGAATTTTCCAGTATTCCGCTATTAGATACGACTATATAGGACCGTTGACCACACAAGTCCGCCGTAACTATTTGAAAGACGCTATAACGTTATCCGCCTTTTACAGACTTATGTTGGACTGGTTAGAGAGACAAGTATGGTGGCTCACTAACTCAATGGAAGTTAGATTGAGGAAGAGAGATATCTCAGGCAATGTGATTATCTCAATGATATGTAGACTGTACAGACAGACCACCTGTATTGATGTTAAGCCAGTCCCCCCCCCCCTCACCCGGTCTCTCCCTCCTCTCCCTTCCTTTTCGAGAATGAATTTCTATGTATTTAGTAATGTACGACATAACATTCCAAATAAGATTAAAATAGGTTCAATTAAACAAGAAGGAAAACATCAACGAACTGCTTTTAATTCAATATTGACTTAAACATCACGCGATATGGTTTATACGTAGGAGGTCGAGGGTAAGTGGGCGTATTTTATCCTTTTATTCATTTGCTAGATACCAGTTCAGATCAAGCCTGTTTTCCTCTCTTACTATAGCAGTCAACCCTCCACTACATCTTTCGTGCTCCACACTTCAGCCGTTCAGCGTTTAGTATATAATATTCAGTTGAGAATTACTCTCATACTCTGATCAAAATAATATCATTTTGTTGTCTTTCAATTATCTCAAAGGGCCATCTGTTTGAAATTTTTGTTATCACGTCACGCTTCGTTGACCTGCCAGCAACTCAGCATACATTAAAACGTATCGAACTATATCAAGAACAAGTTTATATTCAAGACCTATCGAAGAATATTAGCTGTACCTCACCTGCACCTATCTTACAGAGACGTCTATCATTGTAAGTAAAAAGAAAGCATTTATGAATTTTTATTAACAGCATTCCAGTATAGGGAAGTATAGCTAAATTGTACAACATGCTTATACGGGACAGTTTGAATAAAAATATCAAATTCATTAAAGAAAATGTCCTCTTTTCACAATCGTTTATATATAAATTCATTAAATTTACGAAATTTAAACTATTTTGTCACGATTTCGTGGTTTTTTCGCAATCCAACATGAACTAAAGATAGCTGAAAATTAAATAGTATCTCCAGGGAACCTTTCCCGATGACCACAAACATCATTTCATACATCTATTAAATGCAAGGTTGCTCGTTAAACACAAAAAAAGGCTACAGCATTCACCCAAAAGATGTCTTCTTTCCGTTCCGATGATCTATTTATTTATTGCGATATTCCTCGATAAGAATATATTTTAGAAAGTCGTATTTGTTTCTTAAGGATTTTTCTAATTTTATCCGCAGATCAGGACTCCCGTTGCATTGATATAATTTTCTCAGAACTAATTAAGCACATTTCAAAATGGCCGCCATAAAAACCTCGTAAGATTTACTATTGTTTGCTTGTTTTATAAAACATTCAAATGTGTTTATACCAGGCGATTATACATGACAGTATAAGAAAATATTGATTATTTTTTTTAATTTACATTCACCTATATACAAGCAATGTTGTGTACTGAAAATTTTTCATAAACCGGGCTGTTCGTTCCTCAGATAACTCCTGAAATGGAGGAAAGGGTTCAGTGGCGAAGGGGTGGGGTGGGTGTGGTACACACTCTTAAGGGTGATAGAACATCACGGTGTCGCTGCATTGAGAAGGTAAAGTACAAAGCCATCTCAAATCGCCAATAAAAAGGATCCTCTCTGCATTCTATGCCACAAACCATTATTTTCATTATTTTATACGAAATAGGACCTTCGATTGATTAGTTTAATTTTAACGATTGATTGATTTAGTTTCATTGATTTCGATTGATTAGTTTAATTTTAATTTTAACTGAACGCCGGTGACTTCCAATCATAAGGTCCCCGGTTCGAGTCACTCCAAGGTCAATGTATGTCGTCCAGTTACAGAGTTGTTGACAATTGACAATTCATAATCATTGACGTTAAATATGAATGAAAGAGACTGACTTCGGTCAGCTTGCGGCTTTGATAAGCCAACGAGGCTTCTTCGTGAGTTCCAGCTTGCAGGAGGATCTAAAATACATACATACATACACGCACACATACACGCATACATACAATTTATCAGCAGCAAACTGGCACTTCTTGATTACACTTTTCCAAAATGTCTCAACAAAAGAACACTTTTTAAATAACAAAGAATGACAAAGAACGGTACTTGTCAAAATGGGCACTTCTAATTAATGAAAGGGGGCACTTCTTAACTTTTTCGTTATACAACAGTGTCGAAAAAGTGTTAAGAACTATTGTTTTTTTAGCATGGTAGTTTGTCAGTGCTCTTGATCTTGAATACTCGTCAGCTCCGTTAACTCGATTATAATCGTTGTAACATTCAGGCCTACTAATTCAGCTACTTATACGTAGTTTGGCAGATGCAATTAGCTAAATTTAGCATATAGCCTATTAGCACAAGCCTACAGTTGGCCACTGCGTAATAAAATCAAGAATCATCCTACTGGAAAAATTGTAAAAGAGAACTATGTTTTTCTTTCTGATATAACATGTACAAGAACATGTAACAGAATTCAAACAGGAAACAAAATCTGCTGATAAATATGAGATCATATGATAATGATAAAACTGGCAAAACATTGCACCAGATCGCATCTAAGGACCTTCAATTGTTCAAAAATATCTCATGACCCCTCCCTTTAGACCCCTCCCCCATATCAATCGCAAAATGTGCCCCCCTTTCAAATTCCTGGCTAAGTCGCTGAGCCTATGCAATTTCATCATTAGTGACTGAAACTGTCTATTAACAAGGCCTTGCTGCATGTAGTCGGTGTTTTAATACATGACACAAATTTTGTGAAAGGAATATTTTCATATCCGTACAAGACACAGTAATTAATTGGGAATGTTTTTATACATTCTGATCTTTATTTAGACTTTAATAGTACAATTTAATAGGAAAATATTTTATTCGGTCGATTTTCCGATTTCTAGCACTTTTTACCCCGTCTGCAATATATAAATTCACGCAGCCATGTATTTTATCACGTTAATGCGCTAGAAGGTTCTTCTTAATGGGAAACCATTGTAAGTCGTGGGTCTACAGGCCAGTATCCCGATTCCTAATTATTAGGCCTTCAGCTTCTCGTTTCTTATATCTTCGAGATTACTTTGTCGATTAATTTGCTCTGGACATCTGCCAATGTAGTCACGACTTTGTAATTCCATGCATAAACCAATAGTTTTCAAGTTCTTAACAATTCAGTACCGTTTGTAAGAGCTAGGCTACTTGACATTCTGAGAGTTGTTCATCATTCCTTCGATCAAAAATCATTCTAAATTCTTCATTACCATGGATACAACCTTTCAACCCTGACCTAACTTTTCACTTTTTTGCCTTTCACACACACAGATTGCGTACAAAGATAGCACGATTCACTGTGCAACGTGGTTACGAAGTGTATTCCATGGACGTGCTAGATACAGGTCGTTTGGCTGTCGCTGGATGTAATTACGAATCAAATTACAGCTTTATCGATCTGTTTATGTTGCAATTTGATCCTGATTCTCCAGAAAAACCGTTATTATTGACGTCAGAACCCTACTATTCTGAGGAATTAACCGAGTTTGGTTCAGAATGGCGGACTGTTTGTTTACTGGACGATCGTCTGTTTTTAACGTGTTGTAAGAATACGATAGCATTGTACGATAGTAGTAATGGCGGTCTGGTCAATCGAGGGAAGTTTAACGGTGAAGCTTGGTGTACGACAACCAGAGATGGTTTAGTGTATGTCGGTTTACGTAGATCCAATAAGATGATTGTCTTAGATTCAAGAGAATTGAGAATAAAGAAGACAATCACCTTAACAGGATTAGAAGGAGGAGAATGTCCCATTGATATAACAATTAGTAATAATAATAAACTGTTTGTCTGTTCACGCTATGGGAGAGCTTTAATGTGTAATAGTGAGGGAGAAATAGAACAGGAATATACAAACACACAGTACAGCGGTGCACGTAGTATAACAGTCAGCGAAGAGAAAGGATTAATATTTATATTATGGGAGAGTGGTAGGAGTAGTCAAGTTGTTGTTTACTCTCTATCTGGGGGTCATTCTTCCATCTCTTGGGGTCATTCTTCCATCTCTGGGGGTCATATCTTGGCTTCATTTAAAGTTCCTGGTTATTCCAGGAGAATCAGAATCAATAATAACATAAACAGATTGATGTTGGTTACCTGGAAAACTGGAGAAGTATATGAATATCACACAGTGAGTATTATACAACACCTAATTGTATTCTGGTCATTTGATTGGTCAATTGCTCGTTGATTGCATGCAAAATCCGCTATATTCCACTTTATGAAATAGAACCATGGGTTATACTTTTTGGTAGCACTTTTTTTCAATGGTAAGGAGAGCAGAGAAACCTGTCTGTTCAAAACAATCTGTTGCATGAGTGCATTTTACCCATCTTCATATAATATGTTGAAAGATGTAATATGTTCCATTCAACGAGGCGCAACCGAGTTGAATGGAACATTCCATCTTTCAACTCATGAAATATTTGCACTCATAACCATTCATTATTTGTATACTAATACATGATAAATAGGCCTACGGTAAAAATTAGGACTTTTAATCACTTTTCTTCAAATAGTCCTTTGAATGAAGATCAACAAATTTGGTTTCATTCAATGCGAACAAGTGTGGAGAAGACACTTTTAGATGTTTTGAGACCTACTTTGCCAAATTTAAAGAAAAATAAGGACATTTTTTTATTGGGATGACTTAAATCTGGTAAGGTTGTCATGGAAGTGATTTGTTCTGTCAATTTAAAAGTAAAATTGGTTTCCCTAATTTCTTAGTCTTCATAGCTTCAAATATAGACAAAATTGTTTCTAGTGAATGCGGATTTTTTTTAGGAACACAACTATTACTTAATAGGGAGATCAAAATGGTGGAAAAGTAAGTGCAAAATTTTATGAAGAATTTAGGACATCGGATGCTTGTACTTTCCAATATTATAGCAACACAAAAAATTTGGAAAATATTTTTCTTATTTTCTGAGCTTACGAGCTGCTAATTTCTACAAATTTGGTATCAGTGAATGCGGAATTTGATTAAGAACACAACTATTACTTGTTTGTTGAGAAGGAGATCAAAATGGTGAAAAGTGACGTCAAATTTTAATGAAAAAATTAGGCAATGCTTGTGGCACTTTCCAATATTAGAGCAACACACAAATTTTGGAAAATATTTCTTGTTATTTTCTGAGCTTACCAGCTGCTAATTTCTACAAAATTGGTATTAGTGAATGCGTATTTTTTTTTAAGAACACAGCTATTACTTGATTGTTAAGAGGGAGATCAAAATGGTGGAAAAGTAAGTGCAAAAATTTATGAAAAATTTAATTTGAAGCTATTTAAAGCTTGTTGCACTTATGTGCTGGAAAAAAATTAAATAAAAATAAGTGCTATTTTTTAGGCAATGATTTCTATTCTAGTTAAACAATTCTTGGCAAATTAATCGGTGCAAGTTGAATAGCCCATGGCATAACAGCTCGGACAAAAAAATATAGGTTCTGATTATTAATTTTGGCTGTCAAAGTTTGCTAAAATACACAAATTTGACAAAAATCAATGCAAACTATTGTTAAGTACACAACCAATACAATTTTCCTTACAATGAGCCTGAGGTTAAATTCAAGAAAAATTAAAGGCAATATGTTTTGTCTTAATTTAGGCCATGGTGATTAGCTTGGCAATAGTGCACATGTATAACAAATACTGCAGTGATGGTACCTTGATTTGAGCAGAGTTTCTTAAGTCTTGATAAAATGGTATGACACAAGCTTGCTTCTATTTTGGGATGTAGGGGTGGTTTATTGTAGCTAAGCTCAGGCTTTACTTTAATAGGGATTGCATCCAGTCAGTTGACAGTCTTTTTGTCAGTTCTCTTCAAATGGTTCATTTTACTGATGGCCTAATGATTTCCATTATAAAGAATGCACAGGGTAATATAGTCCTTATTTAGTAACAATAAATCACAGATTTTGGATTAATTCCTGACAATGCTAATTAACTAGGTACAATTTAGCTGTAATACACTCATAATGTAGGTCATATAAGAATAAGCAGGAAAAATGAGGCAACACATTAACTGTTTTGAAAATTATGTTGATTTCTATGTTTGAAAACTAAGAAAGTAATGTATTACTGCAGTGTATTTCTGGTAAGTTTGTGATAGTTACGATTATAGACATCACTTTGTGTAAGTGATGATACACAATTGTGTAAGTGATGATACACAATATCCTGCTTAATTTTCTAATACCCAATACACTAATTAACGATGGTCAAGATCCCTACTCATTAGCTGTCACCAAACACACAGTGTAATGTATGCAATTGCTATGCATAAGGATTTAACATGATCATTGCAGGGAGTTGTTATCGAACTCCCTGATCATTGCTACCGATGCATGAGAAATCATTACCACATGTCAACCAGTGTAAGAACAATGGTCTTCCTGTAAAAGGCTTTATTATGCATGTCATTTGGCCACACCATAAACTACTAAATTATGTCTAACCTCATTAAGTAACCCAGGACACTTAGCATTATAGTTGATGAATGCACATAGTCTCAATAATAAAATGTTTCACATGAATTCTTTGTCATGGGGCTGTGCATAGCTCATAGTGCAGTAGCTGCACTATACGATTGAGTGTATTCACCAATCTTGAAAATACTTTACAGTGCATATGGACTTTGATTCTTAAAGCATTTGAGCTGCAACACATGTAGTTTATCTGTATTATTTATTACATCGCCCAGAAGTGAAGACACTTTTGGTAGTTCTATGTCAATGATCACATTCCCACAAAAACATGAAGCTGTGTAAAGCTCATAGTGAAGTAGCTGTACTATACGATTTAGTGTGTCCACCAATCTTGAAAAGACTTCACAGTGCATATATGGAGTTTGATTCTTCAAGCATTTGAGCTGCAGCACATGTAGTTTAGCTGTGTAATTGACCACCTACATTGCCCAGAATAGAAGACACTTTAAGTAGTGATATGTCCATGATCACATTCCCACACAAACATGGGTTACAATGTAGTATTTATTGGTTAAATTTGGAGAATAAAATGTTAAGCCCATTAAATTATATTTATAAGGTAGTGGCATCCTGAATCAATCTACAATAATCTGCCTGATACAGCTTCATGTATAGAAGAATGTAGTATGTATAGTCTTAAAAATCAATCAAACCAATTGTCTGCTTTTAATACTTTTAATTTAACTGAAGTAAATATATAATACTGTAGTTAAAGGAACTCTGGTAAATCACAACCACATTATTCACACCTTCATTTTAAAATTAATCCCTCCCTTTGAATGTGCTGCTGTTTCAATGCCTCAATCTATTTTATAGTCTGCTACTGTACCACCAGTATATTTATTTGATTATCTTGTTGTTATCTTTTTGTTATAGAGTGACATCTTTACTTTTGATAACCTCCTGATGCACTCAGAGTCATTGATTGAGAACGATGACTGTCAGAAGCTACTTGACTACCTTAAGGTTCCAGCTAAGGAATCAAAGGACATTATTGAAAGTGACACACCCTTTTCATCTCTTGTCCACCATCTCAGAGAGGCAGGGAAGGTTTCTTTTCATGATCTCAACCATTTAATGACAGCATGCTCTGAAAAAGGACTGAGTAAATTGGTGGCAGTATTGACTGTCTTCCAACAAGCTCAAGGTATGTTTATATCAGAGAGTTTAACAAGTAAAATATGTTATGAATCGCAAAACATGTGTTGCCCACAAAATAAATAATGCGATTTGAGGTAATATACCATTATATTAACTTAAGTTAATTAATCCATGGTTGATAGAAGAAGATTGCTTCATTCATACCAACGTTTGATAAAAATCATCTGATAAATAAGTTGGCAACAAAACTTGTTCATTCAAGTCAAGGTCTTACATTGAAGTCAAATATTCCATAAGTCTGTAACTTATGGGATATACTCAAAAGTTTCTGTTTGAGGTATATTCAGACAAGATTGGTAAAATTTTGAATATCCTTTCCTTTTGAAATTTTGTAATTTAATATCCTTGATATATTAGATTCATTGAAGGGGTTTGACTTTGTTCAATTTCTCAGAAGCAGGGCCAAAATCAACACCATGTAAAGTGAAAGATTTGCATTGTCACCTCAAATAACATGTTAAAGTTGGTTCAAAATGAGAGCTCACTACATTTGGTGCAAGTTTGTCACAATATTTTCCTGGAAGTTTTACTGCAGTGATTATTAAGATATATTGAACTGTATTTATTTACGTAACTAAATCTCTTGGGTGGAAGACAATCTTTAACCATGTTTGCATCTTATACGTTCGTTTCAGATTCAAAGTTTACCAAGAAAGTAACAATGGATCAACTGAAGGCATTAGAAGACAAAAGGCAGGAACTCTCTCACAAACTAATTGAATCAGAAGATGAAAAACAACAGCTCACTGGAAGACTAAATGCATCAGAGATGGAAAGACAACAATTCACTGATGAACTAGTAATATCAGAAGGTGAAAAGCATCAAATTACTGGAAGAATTAAAGCTGCAGAGGAGGAAATACAACAACTCTATGATAAACTAACAGAATTAGAAGATGACAGACAACAATTTATAGGGCGACTAAAGACAACGGAGGAAGAAAGACAAACAGTTGCTGAAACATTAAAGACAGCAGAGGAAGAAAGACAACAGCTGACTGGAAGACTAAAGACAACAGAGGAGGAAAGACAGCAATTAAAAGATACATTGAAGGCAACAGAGGAAGAAAGACAACAGCTGACTGGAAGACTAAAGACAACAGAAGAGGAAAGACAACAATTCAAAGATACATTGAAGGCAACAGAGAAAGAAAGACAACAGCTGACTGGAAGACTAAAGACAACAGAGGAGGAAAGACAACAAATCAAAGATACATTGAAGGCAACAGAGGAAGAAAGACAACAGCTGACTGGAAGTCTAAAGACAACAGAGGAGGAAAGACAACAGCTGACTGGAAGACTAAAGACAACAGAGGAGGAAAGACAGCAATTCAAAGATACATTGAAGGCAACAGAGGAAGAAAGACAACA
>KN893017.1:0-19243 GCA_000934455.1 Apostichopus parvimensis | reverse complement strand
GGACTTGCGAGGTGACTTGTAAATATAGTTGCGTGCGCCGGTTTGTGGCTGCACCCTATGGGAAGTCCCCCAGGGGACACGTGGCTGTGGTGCACTGTGGTGCCACAGGAGAGATTGTTTGAATTGTGCACACTTTGGTGTGTAGGTGTGACAAGTTACCAATGACCAGGGTTAAGTACAGCGCGGCAAGACTTTATTGTAAGTTGCGCTAAATAAGAATTGTTAATTATTATTATTTCTGATGTGAACAGGTGAATGTTTGTCTGAGGCATAATCAGGCTATAAATTTGTTTACTAATAGGTCTACATGCAAGTTTGTTCTAATACCTACTTTAAAGTTTTTGTGTGGGGGTTGAAAAAGGGTGGGGATGGGGGGGGACATGGATCCCCACCCTCATCCCCTGGATCTGTACCTGTACCATATATTAACCCATGTGATATCACAGCCATGTTTGTACTGTCTGCAAGTTTGGGCGGTTGTTATTGCTATTTACTCTCCAACTTTTAAATCCAGTAAGGTCAAGATTTTCTGATGTTATGAAATTGAATGTATGCTGAACCATTCTTTAAACATGATATCACTTCTCAAATACTATTGATTGTGTAGTAACCTAAAAGTATTAATGTTTTAACTCAAAGGTCTATGGTCACCTATGAACAACATTGTCCTAATCACTTTAATAGGCATTAGGAATCATGAAAATAGCTGCAACTCCCATCAAAATCCATCAAAGATAAACCATTTTACAGTCTTTTCTTAATTCTAGTTTTATTTATGAATAAACATTAGCTAATTATGAACATCGATGATGTAAACGGAGTGCCTAATTTTCTATTATGTTATTCTTTTGTTTTGACAACCTTTGTTTCAAGGACACTGAACACAGGTTTGCGGCCTAAGGCGATGTTTTAAAATATTTATTGTCTTCTTTGAAAAGAGGAACATCACATTATTCAAATGATGTTTGTGCGCTTGTAATTAGGGGTTAACTAATTAAGGCGTAAAATTTTGATGATCGCAACAATGGACGTCATAGTTTGCACATATATATAATGAGTTTCCCAGATTTATCAAAACTTCAAATGTTAATATCTTGGAAACAAAAAGAGCTTTTTGAAATATTGCAACAGATACTGTATTTAAATGAGATGATCACATACAACAAATGTACTGAATATGGGGGGAATTGGCTTGGTGTCCATAGTACTTTAACTGCATAAAAGTCTCCTAATACCCATCTGATCTGGACTCCCTGCCAGTCTGTTTGTCCTCCTGAAATTTCTGATGTAATTTTCTGTAAGTACAGACTTCTATATTGTGGACCAGCCTTTTGATACTCTCTTCACTTAGTTCATATTGTGTGTTCTAGTCAGTTGATACATTACTCAACTCCACTTTGCTATAATGTAACAGTCTGTTTTCGTCCTGTACCGTGACATTTTCATGTATTATTTCTGTTAATGCTGACCTCCACTTTACTGTGTAATAGTCTCTTCTTTGCCATGTAATAGTATACAAATAATGAATGGTTATGAGTGCAATAGTGCAAATATTTCATGAGTTGAAAGATGGAATGTTCCATTCAACGAGGCGCAGCCGAGTTGAATGGAACAAATTACATCTTTCAACTCCTGAAATATTTGCACTATTGCACAAATGGAAACCATTCATTATTTGTTTTATACAACATATTATATTAAGATGGGTAAAATGCACTCAAGCAACAGATTGTTTGAACAGACAGGTTTCTCTGCTCTCTTACCATTGAAAAAAGTGCTACCAAAAAAGTATAATCCATGGTTCTATTTCATAGAGTGGAATAGAGCGGATTTTGCATGCAATCAATGAGCAATTGACCAATCAAATGACCAGCATACAATTAGGTGTTGTATAATACATATTCCTCCTTGTGTATTAAAGGTAGTCTGTATAGGCCCCAAATTATGGCTCGCTATAATTGCTAGAAGTTTTCAAAAAGTACTTTCCTGGAGGTCTCTACTCTCCAAATTGTTCTCAGACATTTTTAAGGAACACACAAGATGACCGAATGTCCCAATGAGGAAAATTTCCTCGAAGGTTGTAATAAAAAAAGTTTAAGAATTTTCACCAAAGCTGACCACATTTAAATATCTAGCATATTTGGGGCCAATACAGCATACCTTTAAAGCGGAAGCCTCCTGATGCATTCACCCTAGACAGTCTAAATAATATTTTTCTGATATTATTCTGAAGCAAACATTCACACCATCATGAGGATGTACTTTTTCTCGCCAGAATTAATCGAGCTATACTCAGGAGTTGGAGGGAATTATAACTTTCAGATAATAACATCGCCTTTGTTCATTCAAAACATTAATCGGACTCATTTGAGGGCAGGGGTATTGATTTTCAAGTGTATTGACCTATCCATTCATAACTGCACATTAAAGTATATGCTGGACTATACTATACTACTGTATGCATAGCACCACTAACAATGTCATGTAATTTCTGACTCTCTCTGTCTCAAGTAATGTTTCCATAGCAATGCAAGCCATTTGAAGGACACATTTAACTAGTACCCCAAAGACATTACAGTCCAGCTATACATGTTTGGCATACATTGCTTTCTTCTCAGTATTACGGCCAATACATTTGCTTACTCATGGGTCTAATTAGTATTTTTAAATGACCGAATGTTTAAGACACGGTGCAACTTTGAAAATGTTTGAATTTTTAATTTGTTTTGTTCTCTGCGAATCAACCAAAAATATGGCAGAAAGGACATTGTCATGATTATGTGGACATTACACTACACAGTAGTACAAAAAACAAAGAGTGTTGGGTTAGGGGTCGGAACAAAGTGTAGGGTTAGGGGTCGGAACGTTCCAGTTTACAATGGAATTGACAATGAGGCTTCAATATTATTATGCAATACGTTGATATTCACCTCCACTATACTATATTATTTACTGTGTACTAGGCTGTTGATACTGGCCTCAACCACACTGTATAATTACTGTGTACTAGTCTGTTGATACTCACCTCAACCATACTGTACAATTACTTTATAATTACAGTAATTACAAAGTATAATTACTGTGTACTAGTCTGTTGATACTCACCTCAACCATACTGTATAACTACTGTGTACTAGTCTGTTGATACTCCCCTCCACCATACTGTTTAATTACTGTGTACTAGGCTATTGATACGCACCTCCACTTTGTTATGTAATAGTCTGTTTTCCTCTAACACCTTTTCATTCTTCTCTTTCACAAGTTTAAGTTCATCTTCCAGTGGAACCACCACAGACTTCATCATCTCTGAATGTTGCTGGGCCTGCAATTGAAGAAAATGATTCTTGGACTAACAACGATCAATCACCCGGGCTCATAGTTGTAAGTACCAAACACAAAACATCAAGCTTTATAATAATCTACAGACGAAAATATGGGACATTACAGGTCAAATTCCTCTGACAAGTAAAAACCAGGACAGATCTTTCTATTGTCATTAATGGGTATCAGCTTTGTCAGGGATCCCCTTTCTGAACAAGCAAGAAGTTCTTGACTCCTGTGAAGGCACAAGTTTGTTTCATGCTGGCTTGTATCTTTCTGTATTAAAGCAATCAAATCTAATTCTGACGCACAGTTGGTTACCCCATATTTGAAATAAGAGGGGTATACAATCATTTCGGTTTTTACGAATAAGCAAGTTATTAACCATTTCATCCACAAAATCTTCAAATATCGTTTATTTTCAAACCATATGTCCAGTTCCATCATTAACTGAGATAAATTTTAGTGAACTTGGTGACCAGATTTTGTATTTAAGGTACTTCAAAGCACATTTCATTTACAACACGAGCAATATTATTATCTAGTTTCCTTTAGAAGAAGTTTTGGAACAGTGCATTTTGTCAATATGACTGCCTGAAGCGTGAACTGAAAGTATATGAGAACATATGGGAAAGATACGCAAATTTCCTGTTGAGTGTGCCCCTTACAGTTAAACCTAGCTGTGATGATACTTAAGGTGCAATATGGAGCTCCTTACACTCTATTGGATGACCCTCCAACTAATATTATATATATTTTTTTATTATAATATATAACTAATATTCATATCTAGTTTCCTTTAGAATAAGTTTTGGAACAGTACGTTCTGTCAACATGAGTCTGTGCATGCAGCGTGAGACGTCAGTGTATGAGTATTAATGAGTGGTACACAGCGTTTACAATTTTTTTTTGTCCCAACAGTCTCATCTCAAACCTACACAGCTGAATATTCATGCGAACAAATCCAATAAGCAGCCAGTTTTAAATATCCTCACAAGCAGATATCCATAGGAAATGATCTCTTGTATGTGAGAACACATGGGAAGGAAGTGCAAATTTCCTGTTGAGTGTGTCCCTTACAGTGAAACCTAACTGTGATGATAAGGTGCAATATGAAGCTCCTTACACTCCTCCATGTTGGATCACCTTCCTACTAATGTTCCTTCTTCCTTTAGGTACCATTTTAACATTGTGAGTGACTGTTTCACATTAAGAGACCATTGCAGGTGGATTAAAACAATGTATGGATCAATCTTTGACAATCTGCAGATCTAATTTAAAGAGTGTTAACGATGGAGGAATTAATGAATAATTTCTGTTGTACAGAAAGCTATCGGTTCAGTCTTAAGCCATTTCAAGGTTTCTTGAACATGTGTGAGTGTGGCAGATCCAGGTCAGGTCGACTAACACAAACACAATCAGGGTTTTTGCATGCCTTGGTAAATGTCTGAAAAAATTAGCTCACAAGGCAGCTGTCTGAATGTAACTGTTTTCAGTTCTGTTAAATATTAAATCCTATCGCAGTTTAGGTCATTGACTAGTCAAGGAGTCAAGGATAGAAGAGATGTTGTCAATATTTTTCTTAAGAATTGGCTTAAAATGATACATGTTTATTACTTTATTTATTTCACATAATTCATTCATTGTTGCTGATGACTCATAGACAGGAGTGACAAAGGAATCAAATCATTGCAAATCTCAAAAAAGTCAGACATTTGATACACAGATCAAAGTCCTCTTCCACTTCCATATCTGTCCAAACACCAAAGAAGAACTCCTATTTCATAATTAATCAGTAGTAGCACGGAAGTTAATGTACTATTTAAGATCCCACTGATATTAGCACAAATACACATGAACAGACTTTAGACTTGGTTATATTTATAAATGTTAACTTTAATATCACAGAAACATTTTTGAAAAATGCAAATAAAGTGTCCATTGAGGTTTCAGGTAACAAAATAAACTGAAAATAGCATTTAAGGTGTTAGTTTGACCCCATAAAATACCATGCAATTTGCAACAAACCACTGCAATACAGTGCAAAACAGTTGCAAGGGAGGGACTTCAAATTCAGTTTGATTCTGGTTTTCTATGTCTAGACCCTGCCGCTCCAGACCCTGTCACTCCAGACACTGTCACCCTGTCACTCCAGACCCTGTCACTCCAGACCCTGTCACTCAAGACCCGGTGACCCGGTCACTCCAGACCCTGTTACTCAAGACCCTGTGACCCTGTGACTCAAGACCTGGTCACTCAAGACCCTGTCACTCCAGACCATGTCACCCGGTCACTTCAGACCCTGTCACTCCAGACCCTGTCACTCCAGACCCTGTCACTCCAGACCCTGTCACTCCAGACCCTGTCACTCCATACTCTGTCACATAAATTGTAGATTTTGATATGAAAAACTGCACAGATATTTACTAGATATTACTTCTGGCCATAAACTCAAGCTTGTCGTGTTTGGCACTGCTTGCACCAAAGGTAAAATCATTTAACACTCACCAATTCCATGCTTTTTTCCAAATTTTCTTGTTCTATTTTGTTTTCCACTGCTACTTTATCTTCCTTGGCTGGTGAGAGAGATCCTCCACGACTGGCAACATCTCTAATTGTTCTTCGAAATCCGGAAAATCTATTCCTGTGAAGGACAAGTATCAATCAGTCAATCAATCAAATCGATCAACCAACCAGAAGCTTTCATTAAACTGCCATTATTTAAAAAGGATGTTCTGGTGATTGAAGTCGATTGCTTAGCAAAATTGCTGCAAATTTTCTCAATCTTTAGGCAAAAATCAAATCCTCATGAGCATTTTGTATTGCAAAGACATGAATTTGTCATTTTCGTAATATACTTGGCAACGCCAGAATGAAATGATGTCATCTGGGCACATCAGCCGAAAATGTCTTTTTCTTTAAAAATGTGTCACTCATTTAGGAAAAGAAATGTTTCTACTAAAAAGGTGTTTATTCTGTCACACAGAGTGACCACCTATTTAGGAGTACTAGATCATCTGATTCCTCGTAACTTTTAAACACTGTCAGCAACAATACAGGTTAATACCCACCTTGCATCTGGTTTCCTGTCCTGGCTTCTGAGTTCTTCCAACTCTTGTGTCATAGTTTCCATCAGCGCTAGCAGCCTCATTCTCTCGACCTGATAGGCTCTCGCAGTCTCCTCTGAGGCGACGGTTGTGGCATCTAGAAGGAGGAATAAACACGCACACATACACACATTATGGACGTCTCTCTTTCATATTTATTTAAGCAATATGGTGAAAATTTTTCTTGAGCAGATTCAAGCATTGCTTTGAGGGTATCAGCACGAGTACTGCACATGAGATAATATCAGAAAAATGAATTTGTATTTTACTAGGGGGCTCCCCAGTGTTTCTACACAGAGCACTGTCATTGCCATCCTAAATGTGTGAAATCTGTATTGTATATAGATCTCTGAATTAAAGTAACATGATCCCCAACAAAGGAATAGTTGCATGAAGACGAGCAGGATGATTGTATAGTTTAAGGTTCCACTTGTACAGTTTCACCCTCAAAATATAAAACAGTGCTAAAGAAAACATAAGTTAAGGTGTCTAAACCAATTAGTGTTACTTGAAATTTCAAGAAATATGTTTCAAAAGATCTCTTTCTCAAAAGTTTCTCAACAAAAGTGTATACCATAAAGTGATCAAGCACCGTTATGATCTACAATCTAGCGTTGTGCGGTAGTCGGATTTCACACAACCGGTAGTGTTGCAACATGAATCCCGGTATCGTAACTACAACCGGTATTTTCCTCAACTTTCATCTACGGTTCAAAGCACTTAGTTACGAGGCTGTCAATGTCATACATTCAATATGCATAGCCTAGGCTATGCACATACTCTTACACGCACGTTTATAAAAAAAAAAAAAATAACACGCTATATTAGGGCCTTTGTTTTTAACATACACTTCCAAAAAGAAAAGCACAAACCTTGGAAAAAAGCAACCCACACCATCCTTCATTCATACTCGACGTACGATATTAGATTAACACGTTCGCACGTGGATTAAACTTGTAATCCGTACACAAACATAAATTGGGAGTTCCCCACTAATCCATGATATTGGAGTAGGGCAACCCCTTCAAGTTCAAAAGTTCACAATGAAAAGTTTTTTAACTATCAACAAGTCACCACGTGTTTGGAACTTCAGACAATAAGAATGTAACATAGGGGCTACGTAAATACGGGATTATAAACTACATACTTAAGAATAGTACAGATTTATTTATATCGTTAATCGGCTGCTGTTTACTCAAGAAAATATACTTTCAATCCGTACAATATCAATCTTTCGTACAAAAGTTCTTAAAAATTAAAAAAGTAGCTAAAGATAAATATAAATGACATCGTGGAACCCCCCGCATTAATAAACGAATCCATTTCATTACAGCATCAAATCTCAAATACTGCACTGCAGTGTGTGTACCAGTACCGTACCCTAGGCTATAATAATATACAGTCCCGTGCGAAGATGGATTTAAACTGGATATACTCCCTGCGGTTTTGGCTCAAAATTTATTAAATCGTTATAATTATTATAACAAAATGAGGTGAAATGCATAAGGGTAAGATTTTGTACATGGGAACCTTGACAATCATCGTTTGAAGGAAGAATAAATAACGAAAATTTCAGAATAACTTTGAGGTCCCGTAACATGCTGAGCGCAAGTAACGTTCGATATTTGGTGTAGCCTAGGTCCAAATTACTACGTGAAAAGTTGATTCGTTAATATATAGGCCTAGACCAGTACGTAAATTGATCAGATATTATTCAAACTAAGAACACAGAAACCAGAAAAATCCTGTTTTGTTTTCTTTATTTCAAATAGTAACACGTAGATATTTTTTATTTTGTCCGGGATTCCCGGGAATGATACCGAAACGAATGTAATAACCGGTTGTTTCCCAATACCGGTAGTAGTTACACATTGCACTGTGATCGGGATTAGTCAATACCGGGATCGGGATACCGGGATTCACTTGACTACCGGGATCCCGCACAACCCTACTACAATCGAACACTGCAACGCTGCCAAGGATTGCGGAACTAGATAGGACCAGTATGACAGCGCCCTCTGTTGATGTGGGTGTGGCTGGAGGGCCGCATTGTGTAAGGTCATCTCTATAATCGCATTGAACAACCTGTCTTTGATTTGATTTATTATATTTTAAACTTATTCAACTTGCCAGAATAACTCACTTTATGTTTACAATGTTTTTTTCTGGTCATCATACTATTTCTAACCCTAAAGGTAGTAAAGGGTGCAACTAGCCAAAAATGAACCTAATCAGTTCATGACAATGAAACTACAGTGAAGGAGGTGGGGGTGGGGGGGGTTTGGGGTGGGGGAGGTACAGTGCTTAACTATTTCTGTCATGTAGTTTAGGCAGATAAGAAAGTACAGAAGTAGAGTTGGAGACAGGTTAATTAGGAGTGAAGTAAATTACTTGACTGAAGAATACAGTAAAGGACAGAATAACAGATTTCACAATTATGTGGTGCAACACCGGCACAAAGAAAGACTGCTCCCCTGTCACACTATGGGAATATTTAACACTATGGGATAACAATTTAAAATTGTACAGTGAACAGCATGAGTGTGACCAAAGATAGGAGAAATTAAAGAATTATACATGATGAAAGCAGGGGAAAATTTAACACACTTTTTCTGTAGCACTTTTGAGGTTTATGCACTTTGGTTGTAATAAAATATTGAAACTGAAAATAATATGTTTCAGTACTTATATACTACACTGCTATGTACAGTACCTGCATATTTTTGGATCTCAGTATGTCAATTTTGGACTGCATTTAACTCCGGGAAAGCAGATAAAGTGCTTACCTGAAATGTCTACGGTGGACAACATTTTAATAATCAGATCAAGAATGTCCTTGAAACAGCATGCAAAACACTAAATAATTCCTTCAGGTAAATGCTTTGCTTGAATTTTCATCTTAATGTCTTTTTAATAACCTTGCAGGGTTTGAAGAATACATGAAAGGATATAAAAACATTTGGGAGTTTAATGTTAGGATACTGCTGTATGTTTCAGGTTTAGAAACATTCATGCAATTGCAATAAACTGAAGTAAGAATACAATGCAAACTAAAGCCTCTTAAAGGAACAATCCCCAACAAAAAAGAGAGACTATATTAGTACACTGAATAATGAGAGAACTTGTCAACCAGAAAAATTCTGGCTTGTGCCCTCTTTCCAAAAGAAATACTATAATATATTAAATGGGTAAACAAAACAAAATTATCAAAAAGTTCTGTCCAAACACATAAATGGAAATGTTTTGAAATAATTTGGAAACTTAGAACCTCCCACCCCCCGCAAGTATTTATTCAAATTTTATTACATTTTAATTATTTTAAATGCTAAAATGTGGGCCCAAAATTGCTGGTCTGAAGCATGCATAGATTTTTCATAATGTATGATACAGCCTAGTACAAAATGTATTCACTCAGTATGTACAGTACCATACTCCTCAGCCAAATTTCAGAAAATATCTGGAATGAACACTTTGCTCACAACATAACATAGCAGGTGCAGATAAATCTGCATTTTGGCTTTTAAAGGGATTGATCAGTTGTACCAGTAAAATATGCTGGAGACAGGGGCAGATCTAGGACGTTAAAGAGGGGATGTGGTCCTGAGTCACTAGAGGCAATTGTCATGAAGGATTGGTCTGGTGGCAACTTCCCCCAGGAAAAAGTAAAATTTTAGATGTGACATGGTTCATTTTGAGCCTCATTTAGTCTTTATGTTAGGTCTTTTCTTTGTAACCTACATTTACACACAAGGTTCTGCTACGTACTGTAAAAACTAAGTACTTTTAATAAACAGCCCCTTCCACAGCCCATGGATTCACACCTGTGAGATAGAACGGTCTTCTATGAAATATTAAACTTGCATCACCTCTGTTTCGGTCACCTCCAGGGCATGTTTGTCTCAAGCAAATATCTTTTCACATTCTACTGTTTTCTTCTTCCTCAGAAACTGGTGAATTATCTGGAATGTCTTAGAGACTACTGTGGCTACAAGGTTAGGGTGGACACTCTTACTGTAGCAGTTTCTATTATGGAGGATGCTAAATATTATAATAACCAAATATTTGTCACCTTTTTAGTACCTTCAAGGCTCCTAAGAATATGATTTTTAATATCCTCTGTTTGTAAGTATCTTTGATGTCTCAAAAGACAATGACTGAATAATCCACCTACCGTCCATGACCTTCTGCAACGAAGCCACCTCCTCGTCACACTTTCTTTTCATATCTTCAATCTCTTCTTGCTTCGTGCTTTCAATCACTGCAGCTGCAGCCTTCAAACCCAACAGCTCCTCATCTAGACGATTCCTCTCTTCGCGGACAGTCGTAGCTTCTTTCAAAAGTTCATCTATAAAAAGTATAGAAAGTATGTAGACTGCCATTCTTAAATATATCCTAAAGTCATCTTTTATGACAGCAATGACACCACATAAAGTAATACATTTGACAAGAGATATGTCGGAGAGAAAATATTAAACAAAGTCAGCTGAACGTCAACTTCCCTGGGCCTGCTATCGATCCAGATAAGCACATACATGTACATAAACTTCTCTGAAGGTCAAGTGTGTCACACTTTATTGATTTTTTATTAAATTTTGCTTATATCAAAAAACCTATTGGAGAAACCAAATCACCGTTTTAGCATTCAGAATGTGTTTCAGAGTGAAGGGAATCATCAGCCATTTTTTGCTTTCTTTGAACAAAAAAAGAAGAGCATTTTTGCAATACATGATGATAACTGGTATGACATCTTGCTAGTTTGATTTACCAAGTCCACTTTTAAGTGTCCGGTTTAAACCAAACAGGAGCAAGATTCCTGGCATCTACTCAAAATTACTACTGTGCAGTTGCGTTCAGCAGTGTTTTCTATAATATTGACATATGGACAGGAAGGAAGGGGGGGGCGGGGCGGTTTGAAATTGTATTTAAAGGGTTAGGTGTTACTCAGTGGGATAAGATTGACCTTTTCTAGATTTACTTTCATTCTTACTTTATCTTGTTTTAGAACTGCAGTTGGGATACATTTTTATAACCAAAGGATTTCTTTGCACTGATCCATTGATACTTAAGTTATACTGATATATTGAAAAATTAGTCTCTTGTGCGTTTATGTTCACGGATAAACATTATAAATTTATGAAATTAAATTTTGGTCTGCAAATTGAAAAAATGGGTGATGTAATTCTGTTCTTTACTTGGATTGAAACCATTTCCTTCCCACGTGGGGCACCTTGGTCTCCTTCAGCACTTGAGAAACAAGTCAGATGCTGGGACGCTCTCCCTCTGTCTGATGCTGATGTTTAATGGCACTCCCCGGATGCAGAGACGGGTGCAAAGATTGTACGCCTTTATCATAACTCCAAGAAAAAACTAATTGAAATGGTACAGTAAGCTATCATTATAAGCTGGAGGTCCGTCACAACCTTTCATAATCATAATAATACTACTAATGTCAGCATCTCAAATGGGCTATCATTTTGTACGTGAATGGCTTCCTAAGTCTTGCGGCTTACTAACTAGACTTTACTAGCTCTTTCAAAACATTGAGCATAACAATTACAATAACAGGACAGTTCACTGGTTAAACTCCTGTTCAAGCCAAGAACTGAATTAGTTTCCTGTTTCATTAAGTAGTACCTTTGTGTTACAAATACAGTAACTGTAGGACACAATACATTAATGATAAGGGGAAAGTGTTTGTATTGGATCCTTGCACCTTTTTACAGTAGGCATGCATGCAAAAAGCATGTTACATCCAAATTGTATTGAATTACATGCACAGTAGGCTTGACATTCCGGTCAGTTCCTACTTACAAACATTTTTTCCTTTTAAATGCAAACGTTTGTTTTAAGCTTTGTTCGTCTGACCATACAGATAATAGATTTAAGTTAATGTAAACAGGCATGGGAAATATGAATATGCCCTTTTTACTTAATTGTTACAAAATGCAATCGTGTTTAAAGTATCCTCAAATAGGAAATGACATAAGATGTGCTACTTACCTTCCCTCTGAAGGAACATTTCTTTAAATTTTGCTCTCTTTTGAGCAAAATCTTCTTCTTGGAGTTTCTTTTCATGAAGAACATTGGTCAATGTGATCTTCAAATCCGCGATGATTTTCTCCATCCCATCAATTTCTCCTGTGAAGATGGAAATGGATAGTGGAATTGGATTGTCGGGCAAAGTGAGGGTGATGTCTTCTTTATTTACTCGATCATCAGTTTATCATAAGGACATTACTCTTGGTTATTTTACTGATAGGATGCAAGTGTGGAGTGCTTATTAAACTGATAGTCAGGTAAATAAGCACAGCTAACTGTGCAATGCTTATAATTAAGTGATGGTCAGGAATATTAGCATTGCAGCTTTGCTTAAAGAATCGATCATCAAGAGATACATATAGCGAGTCACACTAGTGCTCTTTTCTGATCTTTTCAGGTTGTCAATGGTCAGAGAAGAAATTCATGTGAGATTACAATTACACAATCATTGACATTCAACACTTTTGCAGTCACTTATGGAACAGACCAAGACACTTTCCTCGTGCAAATTCTGTACTTTTTGTTGCGATATGATAGTTTGTCCAAGGTACAGCCCATAATTCCATGATCAAAATGCAATTACTATCAGTACTATGCAACATAAGCTAGGCTTGCCTACATCATGATGACATGCAATTTGGTTTCAATTCTAATCTTTGGATTGTGCATGACACGCGTCATTGTGCACACAAGCATTAGATAGTATTTTCTTGCATGGCTTGAAGCATCTAGTATTAGCTCACTTACTGTGATCAAGTGAATATGTAAGAATGCCATGTCCTCATTTATCCAACAATGGTGTAAATAGTTACAACAATAATCTAAACTAGCCTTGACCATGCACACCAGTCACTCCCAACACTGGCCACACAGTAATTAGGTTAGGCATATGCTAACATTACTTTGTGACCCACGCTGGGAGTGCATGTGACGATGATAGAATTAGAAACTGTGACTGGCCTAATGTTGCTTTGATAGCTTTTAAGTTAGATCAGGACACAGACTGGTCAAGTCATTGTACATTACCATTTGTCTCGAGATCCTTAACTTTTTTAAGGTGTCAGACTTGAAAAGCTTCTTAATTTCTGGCTCCCCTACACATCAATTACCTATGAGTTCTTCATTTGTTTACCTCAAAACACTTGTATTGGGCCCTACATCCTTTGTATTTCATGTAGGCTATGTGATGTTTGATGTTGATAGAAATAAATTGAATTGATTTGAACTTTGAAAATTTGAAGGTGAACCTTATGCCACAATAGTAAAATGTCATGCGGACGTGATCCAGCCAAAGACAATTATTAGAAATTGGGCCTAGCTCTAAACCTGGCATTAGCAAATGTTACACTCAGATCTAAGCTAACATGCGCCTAACTTAGGAATAACAAGTTAGGTCTAAAGTAGGCTAGGTCTCTAGTTAATTTGTACAGTACCAACTACTATTGTACCATGCTACCAAATTCACAGCTATGCCTACAACCTAAGTGCAAGGCTACAGTACACTTACTGTCTTCAGAAATATTCTCTGTGACACCATCTTTCACGACCCGGTTACTCATTTTGCTCTATCTCCTAATTATGACATGTACGTCACATAAAATTTCCTTTACTCGTATGCATATGAAGTTCCACGGAATTTTGCTAAGCAAGGTTCAATCCATCAACGATAGCATCTTTTATTCCGTGCGACAAGATGAATAGGCTAGTCATAACCATCATGTACAGTACGTTATTTACGTACATTATTAATTGTCGGACCTAGCGCCTTTCATACTGTTCTGGAAAGTCTATCTCGAAAATGTTCCACGCCCTCAATTCGTCAAAATTTTGTAGAGTTGGGGCTTTCCCTAACAAAATTTACCAGCGTATTAAGACCTGGAAAACATCATAGTTCGTTCGTTTGTTGTCTAATGATCTATTTTCAAACGTTTGATTTATACATACAATAACGGTTTTATCCGTATTAACGATGAAAACCAGGTCTAAAGAAGCTGTTCCGAGTCCGACGGTGACAGGTTTGTTAATCATACCAATCGTAATGATGGTCATAAAGTGCCAACTTCCAATTGTACAATTCAATGGACACAATTCATTGGCCTACACTCAGTAGCCTAGGACTAGGAGGGTCGGATTGAATAAACAAAGGACTAGTTTAGCGAAACCTCGATAGCTTTTTCGGTCAAAATATCGAATCGTCAAAATATGCATTCCACGAAAATGAAAGCTGGTGTTTATAGCATATCCTGATATTTGAATCCAAGATATAAACAAGATGATCCAAGATTGATTTTACAGACCATATATTTTAGTATCTGCAAGATAAAAAAAAAGGGTTAGCCTAGTACCTTATGTTATCTTTCAACAATTTTGTCAGTGCCTTTGGATAGGAATGTGATGTAGACTGGATGCATTGCATTTATAGTAATGAATGAATTCCTTTCAGAATTGTATAGAAAATCGAAAGAACCACCTCTTGGTTGAAATATGGCCAAATGTTGTCTTATTCAAACAGAAGTTCCACTTTTCATAAAATTTATTTTTCTTTTGTGGATGACATCTAGAATTGATGCTGTGCCACCAAATTTAAGAGAGTATTCACAGCTGCATTGTAATGTAAAAATGTTACCCTGGACAAAGAGACCCACAGAAAATAAAGTTTGCAAGGTGGGGTTTCATGGCTTTGCCTGAAATCTCATGATAAGGTTTTTTCATGTGAATAAAAAGTAAGAAACCAATAAAACCCACAAAGTTAAGACAAAGTTAGTACATTTATACCATTCCAGCCATTTTTAATAGCCATGGGAAAGCAACTTAAAATAGCTAGGTTACCAAGGAAACCAAAGGAAACAAAGAAATAAATGAAAAAAGGAAATGTAGTTAACAAAGGTACCTTTAATCTTTTAATAACAGAACCTGCGCCCGTGAAAAAGGATCCAGTTGTTGCTCCCCCAGTAACGCCTGCACCGGAAGAGTTAGAAGCCAGGGAGCCTGAACTGGCGGTTCTCAACAAGAAACCAAAGAAACATAAACATAAAAAGCACAAGAAGAGGAGAGATTTAATTTACCCATCTCAGTTGACATCAACAAGTATAACAGAGCCGGACGGAGCTTTACCACACCTCAAACTAAAAATAAAACTTGGAGGGGAAACCTTTGCCACCAAGAGGTAAGATGGAATCATTCTAAGAAAATTTAGTCCACTGGTTTTGCCATGTTACAAGTTTTGTTTATTTAAATGAATGGCACAAGCCTGTGCAATAATCACCCATCAGACCAATTATAAGCGAATGAACAATGGAAAGCTGACGAGGGAAATTGTAAGAAAATATGAAGATAACCCGCTAGTAAAGAAATTGTTGGCTAGATTGGGATTTTAACCAGTGAGCTCAGGTTTATAACCTCTGTGTTCTTATAACAAGAGCTATCCAATCCCTGAATAGCTGCACTGAGAGGGTGGGAGGGTAGGGTGCTTGCTAATGCCACAGTATCTTACATGAGGAATTAGCAGGGATCACACACTTATTTCATTTGATACAACCCAGCGAGGGACAGGAAATGGATTTCAAAAGAAATATGGTAAACATGGCATCATTTATCAGCCCGTATAGCATCTCATTTTAATTGAGCTATGCAAATAGAACCATATTGCTACACAAATACAAAGATGCATAGTGAGTTTTGTATACAAAACAATAGTGTTTTTAGTATTTTCTAAGTAATAAATTGGATTTTGCTGTGATCTTTCTTCATTCTGTTTTTTTTTCTTTTCTTTTGTAAATTTGTCTGTTGTCTTTACATATATCTGTAATACTAATTTCCTTCCTCGATCCTGTATTAATGTTTTCTCGTACTGTGTGTAACATGCATGTTTTTCAGTGTATCGAGATCGTCCGTAACTGACGCTGTTCTCACAGAACAAGAACTCCATCTGAACGAAGAAGAGGATGAGGAAGATGACAAAGTGATGGAGGAGGAGGAGGGAGATGCATTTGAAGGAAACTTGGATCAGGGTAAATATTTTAGCCCAAGTTTGATTACTGCCTGTAGCCCTGGTGTAGAGATATAGATGAGACTGAGGACACTAAGGCTTCTACTGGATATTTCATCTATTCAATCCGTGAAAACTACAAAAAATATATATATAAATTCTCTATTAACGTACAAATATATCACAAAATAATCAGTAAATCGCAAGCAGCACAAAACATACAAAGTAGCACATAAAGACTAGAAAATTCAATGCAAACCTCAAATATATTGAACAGTAGAAATGTAAGAAGAACATGCACAATATGCCCTTTTCTCTTTCCTGTTTTGTTTTTGAAGACTTTTTCTAGGGTAGGGTTGAAAACAAATTGAATGAAAACTGGTTATGTGGAATCATTTGAAGGGAAACAGTTATGGTGTTGCATGTATTAGGTACACTTTGATCACTTCCCACCTCCTTCACCATCCCCCACCCCACCCCCTTCATCTGCTTTCCGACTGTTATATAATGTCATCGTAATTGATAAATTTCTCCCAGTGGTTGTATGCAGTCAATGTTTTCATGTTTAACTTCAAGTGTGATGCATGAAAGCGAGCTGAATCTTATGGTGTGTGTCATTCAGGGCATATATATGCACAGTGTGTACTGTGCATACATGTGAAGATTCAAACGGTGTGGAATGAGTAAGATGTCAATTTTTTAGTAAATTGATTATTACCAAATGTTCAAAACTATAATATAAAATGTAGCCAGCCATCTCGGAATTTATTTTTTTATATTTTTTGGCTTCCAAAGCAACATTTTTGGTAAATTGTCTTTAAGTTGCAGAGGAAGAAGACTTGCCAATATCAGATGCAGAGATAGTTGACGAGGATGATGAGGAGGCGTGGTTGGAGGCATTAGAGGCGGGGGAACTCAACGAACATGGAGAACTGAAGAAGGAGAAAGACGTTAACCTCCTCACTACGAGACAGGTAATCTAAAATGTTTCGTGTATTTTTTCTTTTTGCAGAAAGTTACTCCTGAGAGAGCTTAGGATGTGTAAATCATTCGTTGGTCTATTTCTTTCACTATTAAAGGAAATTGTTGTTGCCAATGCTTTGCCACAGCAAAAACTTGTTTTATGATAGATGATTTCTTAGCTGAAAATTGAAGCCAAGATGAATGCTCTGTTCAGCATGATGAGTCTTTTAAAAAAAATTACCCTGCCTTATTTGGAAGTTTTTTCATGATTTCCTCACTTTTCAATGGATAGCTGTAGTTGCAATTTTACATTACAATACCTACAGACAATACATACTTTTACTTTATGATGAATCTTACAACCAGTTATATAAGCTCAGTGCTTTTATAGGACCCTGGGTTCGGTAAGGGTGTGTGTCGGTGACACCCGACATTTGAAAGAATGCACAAGTGTATAAAGAATATAGCAAAAACATGAAGCACTTTTCATATGTGGATAAAGTGTGGCCTTTTGTGTAGCATGTAAAAACAAATGGGATATTTCCATCTTTGAATACGACAGTTTCATTGCTGAACTTCATGATAGTGACATATCAGTCATCTACTGTGCCTGGTGTTATATTATATCATTGTTAGGCTATCCGAAAGGTTATCCTACATTCCTACACTTGTATAGGTGTGTGCAGGGAATTTATCAATGTTTACAATTTAATTAGCAATTTTTTATCTTCTTTTTCTCCTCAAAGTACTGAGCTAGTTTTGGCTCTCTTTACAGAGAGTACTGTAAAAATTTGCAAAACCGTAGTTTTGTTGTTGTAATTCTATGCCAGATAAATTATTCACCACAAAGTATCTCTTTACAATAAATTAAACAAGAGAAATAAATTTCACTGTTCAAGATTTCATCAAGGTTATGGAACTTAGTGTACTGGTGTGTTTCCTGGTAGCTAAGGTAACTCTTTGTTGTACTACTTATTTTCATGATCAATGATGACAAGTTTATATCTTAACTTTCAGAAAGCCTTGCTTCAGATGAAGGCAGATCACCAAGAGCAACTGTGGGAGTTACCTCTCCCAGAGCAACCATCCGAGTTAACGGAGGAGATGATCCGAAAAAGAGCAGTAAGAGCCCAGAGGAGGCGGGACCAAGCTCAGAAAAAGGATCTCGAAAATAAAGTACTTTGAGACTGTTTTGTTGCTTTATTAAAGCGATTATTCAAAGTAGTGACTCCAAAAAAATTGCAAGTTATGCTAAACATCCAGCAATGTTTCAAAAATTCCAAAAGATATTCTTTTGGTATCATATGCCAGTTTTTGATTTCTTGGTGAAGAGATTGGGAATCCATGCAATGTTATTGCAATTGTATCAATCAACTTCTCTGTCTTATTAATTTGTTTCCTTTGTTTTCAATTAATGTTTGCTTAATAAGAAGATCCTGCTAGGATTGAAGCATCAAGCTCTCTAATTTTTATACAATTATCCGTACAGGGTAATTGCAGCAGATTAGCAGTTTGTTAATGTGTTTTTCTAACAAAGTTCTTAATCGGGTTGTTGAATCAATCAGATAAACTGAGTGACATTTTTTATGGCAAGGATTTTCAAAGCCTCTTGACTTTCTGGTTAAAATAGTTAATTACATTTTGATACTGGATTGTGAAGAACTTGGTGTTCGCAGTATCGTCGTAGTAACACTGACAAAAAAGCAAAATAAATTTCCAGTGGCTGAATCCAGTGGCGGAGCGTCCATACAGTCAGGGGGGGCGGATGCCCCCCCTGACGGACTCAAATGGACTGCTGGCGCCCTTTTCAGCTCTTTACCACTTT
>KN893016.1:22091-55009 GCA_000934455.1 Apostichopus parvimensis | reverse complement strand
TTTAAAACTATCTTAAATTTCTTTTATGAAACTAAGCTTCTCACATTTCTCCCCCCTTGCCACCCCCTCCGCCCCCCCTAAGATAAAAAGAATGAAAAACAGAAAAAGAAACAGCATCTGATGTGAATGCATCAACCAAAATAAATAGTAAAGAATATCAGAGGTAATGCATTTGAAAAGTGTCACATATCATTTAAGTAACATTTACAACAGACAACTATATTAATATGACATCACGTCAAAGCAAATTGTAATTTCAAATAGCTATTAAAGTTAAGTAGACCAAAGGAAACTATTCCTAACATATGCATGTGAAGATGAATCTAGGTTTTGTCATTTCTATTAGCTCTTAGTGAGTTCATAGCTGGTGATTTGGGGTTGGATACTTTGCTCTCGTTTGGTGGGTGGGTGGGGTGGAGGGGGATCCTTAGTCCCCTTTCCCCTGTGTAATGATGCCTTAATTCTGTTACCATTACAAATGAGTCCATCTCCAGTGTAGAATGGTTCATTGCATATGCAGCTATAACTGCCATCATTGTTAATACAGGTTGCGTGTTCATCGCAGTCGTGGGATCCTTTCAAGCATTCGTCAAAATCTAAGAGAGGTTCAAAACAGAAAAGATTTTCAGTTACTAATAAATGTCACTATTCATAAACAGTCTAGAACATTTGTTGCCACCATGACTGAAATATTGCTCTTTAGTAGTTCATGTACATCATCTCTGAAACTTTCTTGAAAAGAAATGGTAGGAAACAGTTCAAAACCCTTTTTAATTACAATGTTACAATACAACTACCAAACTTTTTTCCAGACACAGTGTGCCAAAATACACAACTACTGAATATTTCAGTGAGAAAAGTAGGATGCAGAGGTTAACAGCAATAAACAGAGTGAATTGTAACTGACCATTGGTTAACCTTCTGTTTTCCTTCTAGCATTTCTGCAGACACTGGCAATTCATCTTAAAGTTCACCAATACAGTACACCAAACAATTAAATAAGAAACACATACATGAAATATCTTGGTTCAAGATCGAGTTAATAACGTTTCCATCTACCAGTTGAAACTCTCTCTTTAACTTTCAGTTCACATCCATCATATTCCTATGCTCTAATAAACCCAAGCAGCTATTACTTTCACTTCACATACTCCCTGTTCTACATTTCATCTAAGCACCCTGTCATATATATCCATACAAACGTGCACTCTCCCATCTAACAGTACAAAGATCACTCTCTGCCATTAACACTACACTTTGATGATTTCCCCGTTTCCTATGTTCTAACAATCAGAGGTTAACTTTTGCACAGCATTTTTCAGTGCATAGGGCATACCATCATACATAAGCAAAGCAAAGTAAGTTCAACATACCCTGCAACCAATGCAATAAAATTGAAACTTTGCTTCTCCTGGGCAAAGCTATTGCTGCTTGAGATCATTCAAAGCTGCTTAATATCTCATTGGTTTACAACCAAACCCCCACCCACCTTTTCTTTCTTATTTTGACTGACTAACTATCAATTTATTTACAGTGAATTACAAACTTTTGCATGTTCTTATCACACATTAACCTTTTCTAGAAACCAATTTTGCTGCTAACATTACAATCTACTGTACATAATGGTTAAATCATCCAAACCCTCTAGTTAGCAAAAGATGAAATATATATGGAAGTCCAACAGTAACATTTAGTGCCAAAGATACAACTAAGGGTTCATGTCTATGTGATACAAGGTAATTGCAGTTACACAGTTAAAACAAGTAGGATGCTTGAAGTGATTAATTTACATAATTTATGTTTATTCAGATCTCATTTGCATTATACACAGATTGCACCTTGTACAGTTGAGTATCAGTAATAAACACAGTCAGAAACACACAAGAGCAGACAATGTTCTTCACTTATATCTCTGTGGCTCTCCCTGGATTGCCAGATATTCCCTTACACAAAGTCTTACTCTAACCCAAACTAAGATGCAGTTGTGATTTCCTAATGTAATTCCCATAAACATTTACCAAAGCATGTGTTGCCATCCCCCAAGTAACCAGTCACACAGGTGCACTGATAGGCCCCATCAACATCTTTACATTCAGTGTTGTCATTGCAGGAGTCGGATATGCTGCACTCAATCTCATCTGTAAGAAAATCACAAGAGATCATGCAGATAGAGAGTGTACTTTGAGTTACTAACTTTGCTGTCATTCTGAACCCAAGTCATGGAATATTTGCACATAAATTGTTCAGGGCAAATTTTTATGGAGTTTTCAAGGGACAAGCAGGCCCTACTCTTTGGTTATCCAAACAGCAAATTAATTTGGTGTTACTTTTATTCAGAGAGCTTACACAAAATGTGACAGTGCACTCAGTGGGACCACTGGAGAAGTTACTATCTAAGCCAATGCAGACAATTTTATGTCTCATAAAATCCATGAAAAATATTTCATATATGATGTTTTATTTGTCGATTAAGCTTAATACAAAACAATAATATTAAATATGTAAAAAAAAAAACTAGTTCAAGTTTTCGAAAGAAAAATTAAACATTGAATTAATTTTGGTGAGACACAATATTCTCTAAACTGCAAAGCGATTAATGACTTGCTAACTTTGAGCAGTTATATGGTATCAGCCAGATAGATCTCTCAATAATTAGATCAGTATATAGTTTATATCCAAGGTGTCAATGGCAAAAGCTTACCACTGCAAACTTTATCTTTTTATAAACATGTGCACTATGTTGTGACATTAATGCATTGTAATTATGACATAATCTCTTTTCATGTGTTTGTAATTACTTTGTGCTAAGAGATGTCCAGCTCATTCCCTGTGCATAGAAATTTCCTTTATCAGGAGAATACAATAAAAACTTACCTATACATCCCATAGGACCAAATCCTTTAGGGTTTGGTAAGTATCCAGACTGGCATAGACAGTGATATCCACCAATGCTGTTGGAACAAACTGCATGAGGATTGCACTTCTGACTGAACGTGCCATCGCATTCATTTATGTCTGACAACAACAAAATCAGAGAGTGAGATATTTTACATAAAAAACAGTTAATTTTTTTTCAAATAATACATTTATCAGTATTGGATCAATAAACTTGGGACTGCTTTAATAGCTCACAGATCCAAAGTTTCACTTTTGAAGGGTCATATGTAACTTCCCAGATATAGAGGAGGCTTCAGTTAGATGATAGAATGTCTTGAGGATGGGAAATTTTTTGGGATGTAGTCAACTGCTCCTTATTTGGAGGTAGTAATGTTGCCATTAACATGGTTCTTAGTAAGTATCACAGTTATATCAAAATAAACTACAGAGTCCTACATAAGTTAACATACCTGATCAAGATATTTCAATAGAATAGCCATATTTAGGAATATCTGATTCCCTGTCCCCAAATTTCTTTAAAGTTTTCAATGCTTTTGTTTTCACTCATGAAAAATGTTTATAATATCTTTTAACCCTCCTTTTGACCTCCTTTTACTTACAAGAATAAAAAAAACAAAATTCTTCGCAAAGGTATACACATTTGTCCGAAAACACTAATATATCTTAAAGTTTATTTCAGTTGTACCAGATTTGGGGTTTGCGATTTATTTTGTTGTTTTTTTACCAGGTATGACTACAAATTGGAACTGCTTCCCATTCATAAGGCAAATTTTACTCTCTTGTCTTCATGAACACAGACATACAGAACTTTCCAACCAAACAAATAGCTTCAAATACATAACGATTGCAGGATTTAACTAACCAAGACAAAATGTCTCAACTAATTTGTATCTCTCATTGAAACAAGAACAGTTCTTTCCGTTGCTGTCACACATGGCAGGACGACAGCGTTGGTTCAATGGGTTAGAGATGCAGAAGAGGATTTCATCTGAAGGAAAAACAAGAAAATATTTTGTTATTAAAAAGGGATAATAAATAGCAAATATTGAAGTAAATATTGATTATTTTTTGGCTAGAATAGGTTCAAACATGTCTATAATGAAGGATAAATATGTCCAGTGTTCTAACAGCCACTTATGTTGCCTGCATCTATTAAAGCCTGCTTTTAGTTAACCTCACTAATGTGTAATTGATGAATACAATGAATGCTATGGTTTGATGAATGTATTGAATATGAACAATACATATTAAATGAATATTCATATCGTCTCACCAATACACTCCTCCCCTTCAAAGTAGAATCCATCGTCACAGATACATTGGTAAGATCCTTCAGTGTTGACGCAGTAGCTGTGTGCCCAGCATCCATCAAAGTCTTCTTCAGTACACTCATTAATGTCTTAAAGACAAAGACACAAAAAAAGTAGCTCACTTATAATGTATACTGTTGGCTTGTTACATTAACATCAAAACAGACACCCTACTACCTCCTTCAATAAATCTGTCACCTCTCACAACAAGCATACAAAAATTTACTACATACAACACATTCATTATATATGTAGTTAAGCATAGCATAAATACTATTTCTTGAAAAACATTTGAAGAATTTTTTTTGAAAAATCAAACAAAACCAAGCTCCAAAAGTATTTTAATATCTGTGCACTTACTTTTAACTTTCTGTGCTGAAAAATAAATAACACTGGACAACAAAAAGTGAAAATGTATGAATACATGTTTGGTTAGCACCATCCATGCAAGATGAATTATTAGTCCTTCAAATGCAGAGATATGTCTACAGATAGTTGTATCTGAGTTTCTTAATTTAAACGTACCCATGCAACCTGTCGAAAACTGTTCGTAGCCTTGTTGGCATCTACACAAATATGTGCCTGGCAGATTAACACACTCCTCGTTCTGGCCACACTCAACAGAGCCATCTGAGCACTCCAATCTATCTGTACAGATAAAAACATGTATCGACTGTTTGCAGATGACTTTAATAACGTTTAATGGAATGTTCATTTCAAAAGGGGAAAATTTATGAAAATACGATGGCTACAATTCTGAAATCCTTTCCATTAAATGTAATTTGTAATGTTAATGTAAAAGCAAGAAAGACATATGTGTGATCATATTAAGCAGGAAATGGTTGCATATCACCTTCCTTTTACCCACTCCTCCCTCCATTCCCCCCTCCCCCCCCCTCCACCAACCTCCACTACCCATCTCTTTAAAGAAAGCATACAAGAAAATTCCACATGGTGAAAATCAAGCCATAGTGTTGAAAATAACAGAAATTTTGTTTCCAATTCCATATGTTACTATTTTCATGAAATGTAGCATATCAATTTGCCTCAGTTCTCTGTACTAAGTTTTTAACAATGTTTACTTACCGATGCAGAGAAAGCCATCGCCCTCATATCCAGTTAGACATTCACACCTGTAACTCCCCTCTGTGTCTTTACACTCTGCCCTCTGGTGGCACTCGTGTGATCCCACCGAGCACTCATCCACGTTGGTACACTTGACCCCATTACCGGTCCATCCTTTACTACAGGTGCACTCAAATGACCCCCTGGTGTTCTCGCATTGGGCGGCAAGGTGGCAATTGTTTAAACTAGGATCTGAGCATTCGTTTAAATCTAGAAATAAATAATAAAGTAGAAAACAAATAGAAATACAACAAATTGTGGGTATTATTTAATTCTCTGAAATAAATCAGTATATCAACCAATTGTATAAATATGACAGAACCATGGCAACCTCTTTCCAGTTTAGCAAAAATTAATATGGGTGGCAATGCAATAGGCACACATTATTCATGACAACTTAAACACAAGTTTGTGGCCTAAGGCTTGAAAGTTTCCTGAACTATATGATGGGGGGGGAGGTGGCACCCATTTTGGTGCAATGAAGGGAGAGGGGGGGCAGTAGGGGGGCAGTAAATTGCACCAACTCAACCCTGATAGGGCCAACACTCCCTCCTCTATTTCTGCCTCACAGAATAACCCAAATAGAAAATGGTACATACAAATTCTAACAGTTTTGGTGTGTGAAGCAAGTAAAACCCCAGTATACCATATAATAGATGAGATATAATTGAGAAATGGAAACAACATTACCATCTTTCTGGTCCTCCCTAACCAATTTGGAGATAAGTATGAGGATGGGATGAGACTGGGATTGAGGACAGGATTAAAAGGAAGGGTGGGAGCAAGCAAGACAAAGCATAAGCTTTGCTGACTCTGTTATCATAGGCTGACTACATTTCAGATTGTAGACAACCAAGTATCACCACCTCCAGTTGACTACTTACCCTGACAGGTGTGTCCGTCTCCGATGGTACCAGGCTGACAGGTGCATCCGTAAGTTCCTTTCTTGTTAAAGCAGTAAGCGAACGTATCACAGGGATTATCCAGACATTCGTCTACGTCTGAAAAATACAGACAAAATACAGACAGAAAGAAGAATGTCTGAAGGAATTGTTTATTACATTATTGTTTATTAACTCTTTTCCTTGTTATTATTTTTTGTATCAGTGATATTATATACTTTTTCAAAGTGTTGCTTTGCCCTCTCTGGTTATGAAAATATCCTCGATATTAATTAAATTTATCTAGAGCAGTAATAAAGTAAACGTTTCTGCCAAAGAAAACATAACCTACCAATGCATCTCCCAGGGGTTATCTCTGAGTAACCATGGGAACAGATGCATGAGTAAGAACCAGGGCTGTTGACGCAGTTAAAACTTTGACCGCAAGGCAGATCTATGAGACACTCGTTGATATCTGGAAAAAGAAAGACATAACATACAACTGACACAAAAATAATAGACGGTAAATTATATTTATATGTTGTGAAATTATCCACTCTGAAATGACAAACAAATATGATTTAATTTACATGGTTATGACTTTGCTATATAAATGTTGAGGCTGATGTTGTCACATGATTGATTAACCATCTCCAGAATGTCACTCACATGATTTAGCATAAAAACTTCTGTGAGTAATAAAATCTGTTGAAGATTTATTTCCCAATGTTCCTTTTCTGTGTTATGTTGCCACGAAAATCATTTACATCAAACTGCACAAATTTTATAGTACGACAACTAACGTAACTTTTGCAAAATTTAGCAAATTAATTCTGGTCCATTGAGCTTTGCATGATGGAACACAACTCATAAAACTAAACCAGGTCATTTGAAGCACTGCATGTCAGAGGCATTTTGGGTTCTGTTGACAATCAAAAGCTAACTGGTCTATTTTTTTTTAACCCAGAAGAAATCCATGGTTTTCCCATCCCATTTTGTAAGCAATCTACAAGCAAATTGGCAGTGTCCACAGACATAACCTTCTTTTACCTTTCTAACAATAATTAATCAATTAACAATAAATTGATATATTCAAGCTGCTTAAAAAATAACTACCAAATTATCAGTACTCATAGGAAGTGATACAGTAATCAGTGAAAAGTATGATGAACACTGATATATACCATTTCTAAAATACATGAATATACTAAACTCAATTCAGGGATACTGGCATCAAACATAACAAGATATAATATTAAAGGATAATTCACAAGGCTGAATGATGCAATTCTTTGCAAACTATGTATAATTGCACTACAGAAATCACCAACTTAAAATAAAACTGGAACCAAATGAGACAACAATGTCATGACTGAAATTGCTGAATGGTCAAACTTTGACATCCAAATGTGATCTCTGGCTCTGGACTTCCTTACCTCTACAGCTTCTCCCATCTGATTCTAGCTTGAAACCTTCCCCACAATCACATCGGAAAGAGCCTAAAGTATTGATGCAAATCTGGTCACATCTACTTGCAAAGAACATCTCTGAGCATTCATCTCGATCTAATGAGTATCAAATTAGAAACAGTAATTAAACATTGGTTTCATACTGCCTATTCTAGTTTCCCTTTCCATGGCTCAACACTCAATCCCCTCCCAATTCCCACATCTTTTCTACCGACCATCTGTCAAAAATATGGAGAACCCACTTGAGTTGAAATTTTTGAAATTGTCCAATCTGCTTTGGAATGGGTTTGATGCTATACAATGAAAAGCATCCAGGCCTTTCACTATTTAAGAGGATTGAATGGCATGCATCTATTGTTCACTTGTTATTCTTCATTTGGTTAACAAAAAAAGCTATATCTTGAGCAATCTTCTTTTGAGTATAACGCCAAGGTACGTTAGGTAAAATTGCTGATAAGGCATTAATATTTGGCCTGTAACCATCTAACAGTATTTCAGAATTTATCTTTCTTCTTGATTGCTGTAAATATCAACTAAAATTTAAAGCAAAACTTTAACTCTTGTACCTGAAAATCTGTAAAACACAAAATCAACTTTAACTATCGACAAAAAAAGTATTGCAACAATGCTTTTTAACATCTCACCATAGCACATGACTCCATCTCCAATCTGCCCAGGAGGGCAGGGGCTGCAAGAAGGGGCCATGTTGGGTGGTGGTAGGTCCAGGCATGTCACCCCATGGTAACAAGGAAGGTTGCTACAAGAATTAAAATCTTCAGAGCACTGTATGCCAGACCAACCGTCTTCACAATCACAAAACACCATCTTTGTTTCAAAAAGTCAATAAAATAAACTATTGGTTTTTTTGCTTTCTTGAAAATATTATCTTATAAACAAGATTTGCTGAACTGAGTAAATAAACAGAAGTAGAGTAAACACAGAAGTATACTATGAAAATATATCTAATAAAACCTTCTTTACTGAAACATAGCTGTTGTGTTTGAAGCACAACCAATCAAAAGATTAGAAACACAAAGATTCTTATCATTTATTACTCGTAACTTTGCGTATCGATTACAACATGCTGGAAGCCATTTGTAAACTCTAAATCAAACTACTTGATCTCCTGAGATCACTACAATAGCTTGCCCTCATCACCCCTACCCTCCTCTACCTCGTAAAAGAAATATTGTTGGAAGCTTTTCATAACCCGAAAATGTTTAATTTTATTTCTAAGGCAAACATACGCAATGCTGCACGGCCGATAAAACGAACACGTACATATGCACCTTTTCTTTCAATACCCTCAGAAAACATTTTTCTTTCAGAAATGTTTTACCTTAGGCCACCTCGTCTTCCAATAATATTGTTATATTGAACTATTATTCAATATATCTATGAAAACAGATTAAAATTGGTTTGCATTCCTTGAGTGACTCACCCCAAATTTTTTACTGATCTCACGGGTGCCAGACAAGAGTTTATTGAAGTCACAAGTACCGTGTAGACATGTACAGAGCCTTACAGTAATGGGTTGCAGGGTCCTCAATTCCCCATCCCAAGCAACAATGGTCAAAGCAAATGGATTCTGGTCCTTCGGCTTCAATGTGAGCAGTCCGTCTGAAGATTTTGTGGAAGATAAGAAAGAAAAGAAAAACCAAACTGTTTTATCTTAAAGGCATTGAAGACTCGCCCCAAACCGCGTGCCGCGCTCTGAAAAAGTTAACTTTCCGTTGCTTGCAAGTGAAGCTTTCTGCTTGTCGCTACAAAATGCAGACACTGATGAAACGTGATACCTTGTTATCTTTAGCTGGACCTGAGATGTCCATCACTGTATCATTTGTACACTGTGATGTGGGTATTGACCGCAGCTGTATGTACTGACTGTTCTGTTACAGCTCATTCTAAACTAGGTCAGATTACCGGCATTAGACGTTTCTTTTTGCGCGAGTCTTCACACCCTTTAAAACAAAATGCTATACAAGCAGAAGGGAAGTAAAAGGATATTAGGTTATCATTTGCTGGTACTACCAAGTTTATGCTCTCTACCTTAGAAGAAGTATCAAACCGGTGAAAATTGCGGCTGTTTTGACACAAACTACCAGGCATCTATTCGATTGCAGTTTGGACCTGCTTTGCCTCTTCAAAACAAAGAGGGAATAACATTGCAACTCACCTGATGTTATGGTAGCACACGAGACGGCTTGTAAAAGTGAGAACGTCACTTTTTGATCTTTCGTCCCTTCGGCATAAACTCGATACAAATAGCTCGAGCCTACTCGTACATGAATAGTCCAATTTGGAATCTCCATACCCTTGGTTGAACTATTCTCATAGTGCAGCATCTTTGCGATGCTTGGAGGACTTGCAACTTTAAGATAAAAAATGAAAACACTGAAAAGTAAATTGAGAAAAATTAAAATTTGAAACGATAACATATTGAGATAGGACAAGAAAGTACATCGACCCGAAACTAAATATGTTTGGAGAAGGAAATCTTCATCGTGGAATAAAATAATTGTTCAAATTTTGTTTAATAGTTTTGAGGTTCTGAATTTGATCTCTTATAAAATACTAAGGTTTCCTGTGTACAAAACTGCTATCCATCTTTGCACTTTTATAGCTATAAGACAATGTCTAGCAGTATTTTGTAGCTCTGCAATAATTTATTTATTATTCCCTCGTTGCAATGAATATATGTCTATCTTGAACTCCTTACCTAAAGAGGGTCTTCAAACAGTGAAATGACAATGAATGAAATTTTTCCAAGTCACTGAGAAAGCTCAAAGTATCCACTGAACACTAAAAGGGGACTTAACAGTGAAAAACAAAAAAAAAACAGAACAGTAATGATTTCAAATGGAATGGACTTTTGAAAGTACTTGATTAACTGATTAGTAAAACACTGCCCAGAAGTGCCTGGTTAGAATTTTTCGCACTTTTTTAAAAGTTATATTCTTTTTGAAAGCCTAAAAATTCCTTCATATTGGAGTTTTTTGTATCACTTTTCAAGGATTGCAATGACCACAGGAAAACAAAGAAACTAAGAAACCATACCATTAGTAGGAGATTGGTAACCATCACATGTAAGTGGTGGTCTGTGCATCATATAATAATCACAAAACTTGGCATCCTCTGACTGATCGCAACAGTAATACCTCGGTAAAACGTCTTCATCTACAAGAACAAATAGATGAAACAGACAATGTTATAGAAGTCACCCATCAGTATAGCAGTCAGTCTTATGGGGCTAAAGTAAAAAATGGAAATAACTTTTAAGAAATAAATTTGTAGCCATCATTGTGAGGTTGTGTGGCACACAGTCCCGGCTGTCTGACAAAAGGGAAAGTTTCTCTTTCAGGAGCAAGTACTGAAAAATATGCAATATTACTGCTATTATAGTTGAATTCACAAGAGTTGTCTGACAGTTATGTTGGAATATATAAACCATATGAAATGTTTATTATCCATCAGCAAACAGTCACCCGGATATCAAACATTCGAAATGAATGAAACTTTTTTTACTGGATAATGATAAAAATAATCATAAAAATAATAATAATAGTAATAAAAATAATAATCAGCGGTTATTTTAACAATGCTTAAGCGACCACATATGTGGGAGAAACCTTCAAGAGCTTATGTATTACAAGTTACACGTTGGGTGGGTTCCAATTCAACATTTTAGCTCAAATTTGGAATCTTTTTCAATTTAGAAAGTCATTTCAGATGGGAAAACTGTAGATTGTTCTTGGATGAAAAACGCACTTTACTATGACCCAGCCAGGTATCAAACCCAAAACCTCCCAATTGCTAAGCCTCATTGCTTCAAATGCCACCGCCTTTATCCACTCGGCCACAGCACCGGTAATCAAAATCTTATCCATAGTAAAGAAGTTCAGAGCCATGTTGGCTTTCCATATATCAACAGGTAGTTTTTAGTTTGTATCACATAAATATTTGCCTGCCCAGATAAGTCAAGAGGTTAATATTTTCTAAGGCATTGCAACTTACAACTTCCTTTAATGGATCTCCAGAGTTTCATTACACACATTAAGAATCAGAAAAACAAGAGACGCATATTGAATGTCGAGCAAGAACATTTACCACATTCCCTAGATGAAAAATCACACACTACAAGAAGTGAAAGATAAAAGAAAATTCACACAATTAGGTCATAGACTTTAGTCTTAATTTGTGTAGAAACTGGGATTGATTAGAAAGAATAACTTCACTTGAAGTGATAGGAAAATAGGAAATGTTGAATTTTGTTAAAGAAAACAATAAAAATTGCTAAGATGAAGACATAATGACATTGCAGAACAAATCCCTGAATGTTGCTTTGACATCACAGGTTCATATAATCATCAATTATACCATCGAATACATACTTTAGTTTCCTTTCAAGCCTAAGTTGATGGAAAGGAAAAAGGCTACAAAGATAGAGAAGGAAAAAGCTTGAGTTACCAAACCATTTCTGGTGAACTTCATCATTTGGAAATTTGCCTGCAACAGGATGATGCTTTTGAGGAAAGCTACTAAGAGTCACAGACTCATAGCCCGAGACAAGACTTCCGTCTTTCCTATAAACGCAGCGACTTCCAGAACCAACAGTTGAGACAATTTGTGAGACACAATGGACAGTCCTGTTGATAGCATAATCTGTGGGAATAATGTGTGGACATTGAATTTATTCAACAATTATTTTATGATATCTGACTACTAAAAAGTACCAAAGAAAACATATTTTTTATATTCCAACAAACAGCTGATTTACATAAACATTCAAAGAGTTGATTTTGATATATAAACCCTCCAATGTTCTTTGACAACAAACCCTTTAGTAATGTAGGTTATTAGTTTGACTCAGTCAAGGTTAATTTCAAATACAGTAATCAAAATCAAATTGTTGAAAATTCTGATTTGCTTCCCACATAAATTTATAATGTTATGACAAAGTGACAAAATGTTGAAAATCAAAGTCATTTCATTAAGTAATGATCAGTCTTCATTTGGTGAAATACAATCTAAGAGGGTGTTCCATTCTCATCGAATGCTACTTCATTTGGAGCCGTTTCCTTGGTAGCTTTGGTAAACTTGTTCACGAAATGCAAACAGTTACTGTTAGGTTACCTCAAAGGTCAACCAGGTAATTTGTAGTAAAAATCCCATTATATACATTCATAAGGTTGGACAATCAACCAGTGATATTTGGACTACCTCAGGCAAAAATCCAAGTGGGTAACTTTGTAACAGTCACTTTAGCCAGATCATGGTAATGAGGGAGTAGATTAAATTATTAGCACCAAAAGCAAACACCTACTGTAAGGCTGGCCTGACAGTAAAATCATTTGGTCAGAACCTCTCATTATACACCCCATCTTGTTGGACATTCAACTGTGTTATCTGCCCTACCTCAGAGAATTCGAGGTCACCTAGTGAATACTCCTTAAAACTTGGTATCTTAAGCCTGCAGCACTCACAGATCACGACCTGACTGAACCGCTGTGAGCTAGCTTTCAATTGCAGTGAAGACAAATGGACTTTACAAATGAACCTCCCCCTACCCTACCCCCCCCCTCCAATCCCCAGACTGACCGACTGATCAGTGCACACAACAACTTTTTGCTCTTAAGAACCAGAGCTCATTTAGATCACAGGCAAATTGATTACCCATGGTTGGTTACATTTGTCAAAACTGTGGACTGCCAGTTGGGAAACCCCTCATGATCAGTTTTCATGACTAAAGCCGATGTGACATAAAACTGGCAAACTCTGGCTAAAACTGACCCCAGTTTTATCCCAAGCACACACACACTGTCCAGACTATCCACAATTATCCACATAGCAATGACAGAGTTGTGTCGGGTCATGATCACTTCGGGTAGTGTTTGGGTGGGCTTTAAGGATGTTGGGGGTACTCAGGGACCAAATTTATATTTCATGCATTGCCATACAGCAGGGGTGGGCAACCTACGGCCCGCGGGCCACATGCGGCCCGTCAGTGATTTTTTGGCGGCCCGTGAGATGTCTCAAGAAAAAGAAAAACAATCAATCTATTTTACATCATAATAAAAAAAACGAGCTAGCTGCTTAGAATTTATCGGCACTAAGGCACATAGGTAGGCCTATTATCCCCATTAATTATCAACTTTACTGTATTGACATTATGTTTTTGTGAATGCAGATTAACTACACACCTATTGCTTGAAAGTCCTCGGAATCAAAGGTTTGAAATCAACAGGAGGTCGTTGGTTAGGTGCGGCCCGTTCAATTTTTCACTCCTTATATCTGACCCATTCATTCAAAAAGGTTGCCCACCCCTGCCATACAGCATAAAATGTTATAGAAGATTACAGAACACCTGGATGCAATTTGTTCACTACGCAAGAATAAAAAAACGAACAAATTTTGTTGTCATTTACCAAACATATGTTTGCTTTGATGTGATGATGGGAATGTATCATTACAAGGTCCAAATCGTTGATCCAGTGAGGCTTGTTTGAAGGTGCAGGGACAAGGTAGGGTTTCCTTCATCCAGCTGGAGTCTTTTAGGGTTTCACTCTGATGCCAAGTCCAACATTCCTTCGTAGGATTGCTGAAATTTCCTCTGTTTGAATCTAATCGAAATATCCACCTGAGCATTGATTTTGCAAAAGATTTAAAAAATGGTAAGAAAAGTGATAAGGTTTAATGTTATAGAAAAAAAAGGACTTTCAACTAAAAATTAAAAATGGAAGAAATTGTTTTTCACTTCAATCAGAAGAGGGTTTAGAATTGTTAAGAAATGTAGTATAATGTAGGAAATGGTAACATTATACCAAAAATGTAGCAAAAGTAAGAACTCTGGTTTTTTACATTTTAACATCATGAAGAAAGCAGCAATCTTGTTATATAGTACAATCTTACTGTGATATAATACAATGAAACCTGAGGCATAGCAAGATCACATTTCTGATTGTGGGAGTGGGAATGGGGGAGGGGCGTGGGGAGGGGAAGATGGAGAAGGTGAGCGACAACATGTTACTGTCTTGGGTGATGGGGCTGCCAACAGCATCTTCAGATATTTCTTGTTCTCTCATAGTGATTTTTAAGGAAAAGGACATGCTAGTGAAAGGAATTGCTCTGAAATTACTTTGGAAGGTATCACCTTCATTCTTGTGTTTTTTAGCAAAGTATTGGGGTGCTGTTAATCCCCCTTACCCAACCCCATCTCCTACACCCCTGATGACAATATATATATATATGACTATATATATTTTATATTCTGTGATTACACTAAAGTAGGTACACTATCACTAACCACCAGTACATAACTCCCTTCCACCCTGACATCCTACAAGTTCCAGATTACTTTACAAAATGACACACTGCATAAGTAGACACAGTGCAAATTACCTCCCTAGCCCCTTAAATATCCACCCCCCCCCCATGCACAGACACACACACCCTGCCCCAGGAATAAACTAAACTGTTTACCAACATTACCTGCCAATCAAGTGGGTGCTACCATAAGCATTCCCGAGGTTATACTTTAATTTTTCGTCTTTCATCTGATCATACTTGTGTACATTCACCAGCAGACCTTTTCCGCCATTGTAACCGATGGATGCTTTAGGGAACCTCATGAGTGACGGATCCCAGTTCATAGCACCGGCTTCATACAAGAATAGAGCAAAGCTTTGACGGCCGTCCGTAGCTAGGACAATCTGGTAGGTGTTGGTCTGTAAGAAATGGAAGAAATCTGTTACGCACTGTGGAGTGTCTTTATGTAAATAATACTTAACGATACCTGTCTGTGGAAAATAATTGGCAATACTTACCAAGATCTGAGGCTTTCCATTTAAATAGACTTATATGGATTGATAACAGATAGAGGTTGAATGCTTCAAATTTTACTCTGCTAGTTTAGTAAAGAGTATGAGCTGCTCACCAGCTGCACTTATGTTCTTGCAAATTATAACAACAGAGGGTGTCATAAAATTGTTGTACAGAGTACAGAGAAATTCTGTTGTTTTGCTCCTTTATTCAGTTTTTTCTTTGGAGAGGGGGGGGGTTAGAGATTGAGGGGGGAACTTGAACAGATTATTTATCCAAAGAAATTAATCCAAAACAAAGTTAATAGTAAAAAAACAGACTTTATGATTGTGAATAGCCAAATTATATCACCTGTTTAATCCTTCAACTTTAGATATCACATTACAGGTGTCAATTGGGAAGGGGGGAGGGTTGAGGGTTATGTGGATAAGTGGACAAGGAAAAACAGGGATAATGGGGCATTTGGAACTAGACTTTTCAAAGAATTTCATATAAAGCCTCTTTGCTTTTCCCCTTTTGCCATCAAAAAATGATATGCCTATTTTAATATTGATCTATCAGTTGTACTCATAATATGGTACTTATTTTCATCTTCTAATACTCTGGGCGTTCTGCTCATGTTGGGAACTTTGTACAAGCTGGCACTTGTACTGATGTCTTTGTGCAATACATATAAATCTCACATAGCAGAACAACATTTTAAGTAGGAGAAGGCTGGGATTAGGGGGTGAGCTTACCCTGCCTAATGTCAAGGAGACTTGGGTTGGTGGTTGTGGCATTGATTGGTATGTGATGGTCACTGCACAAGAGGCTTTAAATCTCTCTGCTCTGCCTTGATCTCTCAAGTTACCCTTCCATCCATTGACCCTAGAGTTGACCCTTTCAATCATGGATTTACTTTTTTGTGCACCAGGAGGAATTTGATAAACCTAAAAAGAAAGAAAATAATTAATATGAGTGGTATCCTATAACTGAGGGGTAATTTTATAAGTAGTACTGAGTAGTACAACGATAAATATTTAAGAGACTGGGTGTGGAAGATGAGACGGGTTAGGGGAGGGGAGTGTGTGGGAGTTGGGAGGGAATGGATAAGATTTTGCTTGCCGACACAAATTAAAGTCTGAATCAAGGGTATCATAGAGCAATACAACCAGTGTTGGATTAACAACTTATGCCCTTTTCCCATGCCACCTCTCCCAAAAACCTTTTGCTACACCTGAAAAGGTAAATACCTTTTTACAAAGTGGAATTTACAACCTGTTCACCTTTGACTAACAAACTAATGACTGAATTCCAATAAAATGATGCATAAGAAATAAACAATAAAGGTAGGGTAAAACTAAAAACATTTTTGACAATAATTTAATATAAAAACGGGCAAGGAATGCTGTTGGCTCCTCAGAAAATGAACTCACTTGATAGAAGATTTTGGTGGCTGTAGTATTTCTGAACGATAAGTCCGCATTTTCCCAGAATGCAGCGAGTGTTGGGTCACCTGAATAATGAAAGTCTGAGGGTGTGTTGTAAGGCACTTTTCGATCCATACCATCCCAAAATCTGACGACACCTGTGCTGGTAAACTGACAAGAAAGTGGCAAGAAACATGATTAAATATTCAACAGGTTCAAGAAAAAACAGTGAGGTGCTCTTCTCCATGACTTTCGGTGGAGTTTAAAGTCAATGGCGTGAGTCAATCATTTTAATTTGACGGCAAATCCCAAACATTAATACTTAAATACAGCTATAGTCCTGTGAATTTAATTTTTTGTCTCCACTAGAAAATTATTGTGAAGGTTATATCAAATTTCAGAGCCCACTATATTCATAGCCTTAAGTCAACCAGTCACCAACTGGCAAATTCATGAATTACATATGATATTACTGTGCCACAAGCTATTCTAACTGATTTGGATACATTAGGATACACAAAAACCATGCTCTGATTCCTCTGTCTGGCCAGGAATCAACATTTGTGTATATTACTATGGTCGAAAAGATCTTTTAACTTTTGAATAATTAGATTCTTTTTTTTCTAGACTATAGAGTAATGAATGCTTAGTTACTCCATTCATTACTATAGTAAGTTACTTGGTTTAGAACCCAAACTTGTTTCATAAAGCAAGACAATTTAAAATTTACAACAAAATTATTAGGATAGACACCATCGCTCATAGATTCCTCCTTCTGGCCTTATTCCAGGAAGCAATATTTGTGTATATTAATAAGATCTTTCTGTTTCCTACAAGTGGTATCTTTCCAACTTAACTTTAGAAGATCAAGTTTAACATTACCCTGTTCATCATTATCACAACTTATTTGGTGAAAAACCCAAACATGATTTATAAAGTAAGACAACTTAAAATTCACTACAAATTTAGTGGGTAACTTTTAGCCCTTTACACAACTGCTAAGATATCTTAATGACTCACATAAAGTTGTGGATACAGCTTGGATCCGAATGGGAAGTGAAAACCGCAGGATAAGTCCTTTGAGATAAACTGATTCAGGTAGAAGTTTGATTCTGGGTCAGGGTTTGATAACATTTCCAGATCGCCATTGCTGGAACCATACGGCAATAACAACAACTCTATAAACAAAGCAAAATACAAACAAAAATCAGCATGTGGACAAAGGAACCGGGAAAAAGTTTGCAACAAAGAAATTAATGTTGTATGAATGCACATTTTACTTTAGCAACTATCAATGCGGAGAGAACAAACATACTGTGAGATTAAAATTCCTTTTCAGCATCAGAAATGTTAGCTTCCCACAAAATTCATAAATTGGCTCAACTCATAACATTTCGTGATCAAAACAATGATTCAAATATTACGTGATGTTCTTAGAAACCATTAAAATACAACTTTGTACCATGATTGCTTTTTGTCGAAATTTGTTGTGAACATGGTAAATGTTATGATATTTTGAGTTCAAAAACTATGTAGCCTATAGCACAAACTTTGCTATCTCTACATTACAAGTAATTGTTCTTTAACAAGATACTTTGTGTTCACTGAGCACAACAGATGCAACAATGTTTGCAGATAATGGGTAAGCAACCACTAGCCAATCAAATCACAAGAAACTTGTAAAAACATCACTGACAATATTTAGCATGAAAATCTCTGTAATGGAAATGTTGTTAACTTGGTACCTTAAGGTTGATTACTATGATTTTTTTTTTCAAACAAATTCAATCATCTGTAGGAGTGGAAGAAATTTGGGTTCTTTGAGAAGAAGTTGTGGGTTTTTGAAAAAAAAGAAAGAAAAAAAAGATGTTAATTCAAAAATGTGTTTTGTTATGTTTTGCATTAGCCTAATTTGTGAGTGTGTTTACTTGGGGTTTGTTTCTCATAAAGAAGTTTGATCCGCTGGATGCAAGCAAGTTGAAGATTTTGCATTCCTGGCTAAAACATTGCATCCCAGACGCAGAATCCTGCGTTCGTAACAATGCTTGATACCCTTTCTTAGTCTTCACAACAACAAATATAATTTCTAAAACCTGCAGCTCTCCTCCTCCTACCACCTCCCACACACATTTAAAGAGGTTTATACTTTACAGTAGTTACCATAGCACACATTCCCATTACCACGGTAACCTTCTTTGCATTCACAATGGAAGCTGCCCTCAGTGTCTCTGCAGTCTGCGTTAACATCACAACCATGTTGGTCACCGTCACACTCATTAATATCTGAAAGAGATCATTATGGATTATGTTACATCATCATGGATTATGTTTCTTTATTAAGGTAATTTTCACACAACCAAACATACCTACTTACCAAAACTTTGCTGCAAAGACTGACTAACTGTTTATGGATTTATTTATTTTAAATTTAACATATCTATAATCAGCAAATGAAACCTTTAAATTAGAGAAATACTGTCATAGTTTGTTGTGCAGGTGAGAACTCACCATTGTTAAATTAATTTCTGTATCATCAACCATTGACAAGGTAGCTGCCACCCCTACCCATCCACCAAACTCACACACCCCTGTGGCTCCTTACCCTTGATCCATTGCTATAACCAAAATCACCAAAATCAGTACAATGTTTGTTACCTTACTATGTGGTCTCATCAAGTCAATATCATTAATTAAAAGCTAATTCATATACCATTCATAGCAACTTGAGACATCAGTTACATGTTACTTTCATGACTGCCTATTAAAGGTTATCAGAATTTTATTTTTATTTTTTAAACTTTCTAGAGTTTCTGACCTTTCATATTATTCCCAGAGCTTGAAAAAAAGTTAAATTAGACAATTAAATGCTTCAGTGATGGAAATGCCTTGTGGGTGGCATTGCAATGCTGGTAGATGTATAAACACCAACGATAATCAATCTGATAATTCTAGCACATTTTTGTGTAACACAAATGATCTGCAAAGATGATTTTACCAATTGGTGAATCGATTATCAAATCAACAAGATTTTGGCAAATTCCAGACGACTGTCTCAGATTTGGCTAATATTTATATGATGTATTGCCAGATTAACGAAGAAAATGCAGAAAATAAGTTAGTGTTCCTATCTTCCGTAGCAGTTTTGAACGCTCTGAGCTTTGTCTCCTATAAAATACTATGGTTTTTGTGTGTAAAAACTGCTGTACATCTTTGTACTAACATAGCAATTTGCACATTTTGCATAGCATTTTGTGATGCGATACCGGATAAATGATTCACTGAAAAGGGCAGATAAATATTGTCTGAGAAGTTTTTGGCTGCTAGGATACAGCCACGCCTAGCAACCAAAGTCGAGCATCTTCTAAACAGCTCTTTGAGACAACTCTGGAGGCCTCTGTTGATTTGGAATGGATTGAACCAAAAGTATCATCACACCACAACTCTTTCCATGTCATGACACTAAAACTGGGATGGAAAGAGTTTGATTCAAGACCGTTCCTTGGAGTTCGTTTACCCTATTGATACTCACTTGTGCAAGTCTTTCCACTGCCTTCATAGCCATCTTTGCAGTAACATGCATAGGAACCGTATGTGTTCTCACATAGAGCCAGGGCAGGGCAGCCATTTGGGAGCAGGCATTCATTGATGTCTTAAAGATTAATATCAAAAGAAGGGAGAAATAAACTTTACATGGTTCAGAAGGAAATAACTAAATACCTGGTATCATACAGCAAATTGGTTAATTCGCTGCACACTGGGAAAGATATAGATGATTTTCCAAACAGTTTTGTAAAATGTAAACTCTAAGTTTTAGCTCTAAGAATTAAAGTCTTAACACTGATTGTTTAATTTAAAGGGTAAACATTGCAATGACATTTCATACAATAAGTATCTCTAGCTCAAACTTACATCAAAATTTCTAAACTGAACAATATCAATGGTCTCACCTTCACAACTTGGCACATAACCAATCCACTTCCCATCTAAACATCTCAGAATGTAACTGGAGGAGGATTTCAGATGATACGCTGATAAACATGTGTATGTCACAGTCACATTGTGACTGACATGTCCAGTCTTCTTGCCATGAGGGATGGTGGGTAGGGGTCCACAATCTCCTACGATAAGATAGCAAAATGCATAAAGTACACTTTTGTTTGCACATTCTTACACCAGTGTTTAGCCAGGATTTTCAAACTGGTTCTTCACCCTGTGTCACAATAGGAATAACTGTAAAGTCAACCCCCCCCGTTGCCCCCCCCCCAAAAAAAAACATGAAAAACTCTTCAGTGTCTAAATTATTTTAATTGCTTCCACATGTTTTTTGAGCATCCAAAATGGTCACCTATATAGCATCTTTCTGCACTAAGTTGTCAAATTTTGAAAGTCTCCTCCATATCTGTGAGTGATTTTGAATTTTTCCCCAAAGTTTAAATGTTGATAACCTTGCCTAAAATTGAGTACACTAAAAGATTTGGAACTATTGCTGATGATAATTTATGCACTGTGTACAGCAGTAGAACAAATGATTAATTTATCAAGAAAAAAGTTATCTTTCTAAACTAAAACTAAAATAAAAAAGGTGTTTATTACCGACATCCACATTTTTTTTAGCGATGTTTGTAAAATATGTACAGCAGTAGAACAAATGATTAATTTATCAAGAAAAAAGTTAACTTTCTAAACTAAAATAAAAAAGGTGTTTATTACCGACATCCACATTTTTTTAGTGATGTTTGTAAAATATGAACATAGTTAGGTTCAGCATTTATTTATTTATTTATATATTTTTATGTTTTTGGTTGGACAGAACCCTGTTTATGTACATTAACTGTTGACTTATATACTGTATGTTCTGTTACAAGTCTACAATCGTATTATGTACTCTATCAAGTTTGCTTTACAGTTAAAGGACAAACATTTTACTACAACACCTACTAAGTACAATACAGCTTTTTAGCTCTAACTATTCCAGTTTAATTTCAATAAAGTAATAACATTTCCTTGCATTTTAAACTAGTGTCCATTATTATAGACTGACACTATCAATGAAATACAAGTGACTGGGTGACAAAGTTGTCACAATTGAAATGCAGTGGATTATTTAATTAATTATTTACTTATATTAGTAATTACCACCTACTTGATGATCTTCAGCGGAAGTGACATAAAAGGGTCTTAGTTTGAAAAATTGGGACCATATCTTGGTACATTTTAATTTGCTACCTTTGATAAACTTGCTGCAGATTAGCTGCTCAATTTCTACTCCATGTAGATCCACTTGGTGAAGGACTTACTCTGACACTTTGGAAGAATCTTTGACCACTGTCCATTCTTGCATTCTAAGATTTCATCTCCATCCAGTGTCCAACCATCCGAGCACCAACTTCTCAATTTTACACCATTGGCATAAAACTGTCTCACTGGTGATAAACCTCCATTCAGTAAAGGTCCTGGTGATTGGCAATATTCTCCAAGGTAAGAACTATCAACTGGAATGTGAAAAGGAAGTTTGTCTCATATAAAAATCACAGAAATCTAACCTTGCTTAAAAATTTATGTTATTGTTATTGCTTTACAATTGCTTCCATGACATAACAATGTGGTCTCAATTTGTGATATGGATAAATGAGTAAAAATAAATTGCAGAAAATAGCATGGTTTGTTTTCCTATCAATATAAACCTATGTACAGGATCCGTAGGGACATACTACAACATCTAACAATAACTGAGTTGGATGTAACAGCTAACGTTCACCCAACACTAGTAGACCAAATGTACTAGGGCGGCTTCACAGAGTAATACGGTACCTGTACAAATCTGCAATCCTTGTTTTAAGCAAGATGTCAGTAAAGAGTGGGGAAAAAATACATATCCTTGTGACAACAGTACAAGAAAAATTTTTAAATAAAATTTCAATCAAAAAAAATGTTGGGAAAAAGACAAACCTAAAGCAGGTTTCGAGTTAGATCATGCATGATGTTAATTTATGCCCTGGACCCTGGACCTACGGAATATCCATTATCATACTGCTGCACCAACCAACAAATAATACTATTAGGGCTAGAACTACCTTTAAATTACTTGCCTGGTGATCCATTAAAACTCAAACCCATTTTTTAGCTGGGCTGTGTTATTTGATATTGCATTCACACTTTAGTTCCTCTATTTTTCTCTAGCCTAGTCCTCTAGTGTTACTGTGAAATCAGGCTGGCCAGTCCTGCTTTAGCCTTTAGTTTGTATGACTATGGCCTTACAGTAACATAGGCCTAGCCTAAGTTAGTCCTAAATTGAGGTAAAGCCCACAGTTGCAGTTAAATACTTACTGAGGCCTAGGCTAGGTCCTAACATAGGCAAACTTAAGGCTTTGAAAAACCTAGCATTTCAAATTCATATTACAAATATTATATACTGAAGAATGACTTTAAAGGTGACCATAAATTTGAAGTAACTGTTATTAATTATCCTGAGTTGTGCATAACGAGACTAGGACTACTATGGTAGAATTCCGCATGTTCACTATATTTGTGTACTGTGTTTTATTCATATACATGTAGCTGCACTGATACTAGACACTGCAGTTGCTGTGTTCATTAGTCAAATTGTAACCTCTTGTTCGATTGCAATTTAAATCTACAAAACCTAACAAAATCCAAAATTACCAATGCATCCAAGAATTTAGGGAAATTTCCCTTGCTTCATGCAGTTAAACTAACAACCTTTGCAAGTATAATTCATTATATTTCTGGGGAAATCTTGTCAAACCATTGATGAAACTACATTGCTCAAGGATATCAAAAAATCAGAGTAACCTATTTGATGAGTTTTAATCCATTTCAGGTATATGCTGATCAAAGTGTGATTTTTCTTTTTAAGCTTTTAATACTCTCCCCCCAGTTTTGCACATTTTTGGGGGAATTGAAAATCTTACTCCCTAAAAATAACCAAAATTACCTCAATATAGTAGCATTACTCTCTTGGACCTGACTTGTCTGAGCTTAGAGGCTCAGTCAGAGCATAGCGAACAGCATCCAAAGTCAATGGATGTATACTAAGGTCTACACTACAGTTAGCTTAACAAAGTATGTGTCAATTAGGGGTACAGGTATGAAAGAACTTGACACGGCAGACGTTTTGTGGTCAAATTCTGCTCAATTGTACGAATGAATGCAGTTGAGTGATTTGGATGTTTCGTTGATAGACATCGTTAATCAAATTCTTAAGTGTGTTAATTACAAGCCCACCATGCTACAGTAAATTTGTGACGGTAAGGTTCTTTTAAAATGTTTGAATTGTTGACGATCTTGTTGATTTTGCTCAGCTGTTTAGTTTTTTTCTTGTCAACCATTGACTAAACTACAATGCAGAAAGTTCAGGTTGCCTGCTGTATCGTTGCTAGTCCATTTTAAGGTGCGTCAATTATGAAGGTGCGTCACAAATTATGAAGCCTTAACTATACAGCCTACAATCAATCATACAAACATATGGCATAATCGAACTAGTCGTTTTGTGTGGCATATGCATAACGAAAAATAACTCTGGTGCCTAGACTAGCTTTGCAAAGTTACGGCATACGGTAGGCTAGGCAAGCACACACTAACTTGAAGTAGGACTAGGCTATAGATCTAGGCCTAGCCTAAATCTTATTGCTAGTGTTAACTGTTAGTGCTATTGTTCAGCATAGCCTAAAGTTAGATGTTGCAGACGACACTCAAAATCTCACCACTTATTCTGATTTGATTGTTTCTTGAGAAATTAAAGCTCGGTTACTTTGAGGATTTCTATTATCAGCGTTGACATTTACAGAGGCAATATTTATGTTACTTTCAGTACAGCCAAATTAGGTGTAACGTTCCTCTAACGTTAGACCCGGTCTTTCTCTCTTATGTCCGTGGGATTGTTCAACTTATCCGCAATACAGAAATTTATACAGCGCAGCTTGGCTATATGTAGTCTGCTCGCGCCAAGATGCATGTCGGGAAGATAGAAGATGGCACTATTCAGAAACGTTAAAAGTTAAAAGTGAGAGGTAGAGTCCGGCTTTCACCCTTCGGTTGAAAAAACTAGATACAAATAAAATTTTAAAGAAATAAATAATCCCTGTTGTTAAAAATGAATTAACAAAAAACAGGTTATCCATGAACTGCAGTTTTGTTGACCAAAACTAAAAAAAAATCAAAGTCAGCAATTTGTAGCCAAGGAATGCACATGCCCACAGATTTGACCGAAAGTTTTGAGGTATATTTGTAGTTTTCCTTTCAAATTACAGTCACATGTCCCAGTTCCCACATCCTCCACCGTTTCGCTGTCTGTACCTTTACCATCCTACCACTGTCCATTCTCTCAACACTGGTAGACTGAACAGGCGCCCTCACCGCCCTTCTTGACACCCGCACGACTGCATTGGTGATCGAGTCCAGCTACCATTATAAGTTTTTGACTAATAAAGTTCTAGTTGAAAGTATAGTTTCTTACTTCCACATAATATTGAATCCTCATCTTCGTTTTCTGCGCAATCTGCAAACCCATCACAAACTTTGGTCTTGGCAATACAGAGTCCACTGGAACAATGAAACTCGGAACTCGGATCTTTGCAAACTTAAATAAAAATAAATAAAACACATACTATTTATTTATCTTTATCATCATCGTATTGATCTCTATGTAAGAAAAACTATTAGAAACAGCACAAAACTTCCCTATGATTACAATAATTTATTGAAATTTGAAGAAGGCCCTAAGGGCTTCAAACATTAACGCGATCTTTAATAGAAACCCACGACGTCGCAGATTTTTAGGCCTTTCGTGAGGAGGCATGCAATTGCATGCCTCCTCCCGAAAGGTGCAAGGCTTGACCAATAGCTCACTTCCACTTCTATGTTGAGAGTTGACAGGGACTGTGTATACAGATCATGGGTTATATACCATTAATGTATATAGACTTAAGAAATTGGTATAAGCCACTGTTTTCTTCTTCCTAATTGTGGAGTAGGAAGCTATCCCCAGGAGGGGAACCCGTTGGGGTTTGGGTGTCCACGTTCTCGACTACCGGTATAATCTCCAAATCGCTATTAAGCACTAATATAACAAAGTCGACTTCTTTTCCTCAAAATTTTTTGGTCATTTCGACTGTTTATATCGAAACGGTGAACGATGTATTTCGAATTTTCGAAATGCTTTATCATCAATTCCCCCCCCCCCCCTTTGTCTTAAAGTAGTGATTTATCATTATTATGGATAAATTTATTAAACTAAGTGTTATTTGGAAATTGACACGAAAAAAAATTCAGGGCTAACATTTTGTTGACTTTTTGTCGAAATTTCGAGGAAAAAAAAATATATATATGAAAATTACACTATTGGTGATGTATGTGAAAAAATTAATGCAAAATTGATTGGCCGCCACTCTTATTGCTAGTACAACTTCTAATTCAGTTGTACGACTCAGCACCACCGTGGAGCGCATCCCTATTAGCCTTGAAAAAGTAAAGGAGGAGGGTTCATATACCTCTGCCAGTCTGCCCTCCCTCGACACTTTGCAAAGTGGGGATGGGGAGATAAATAATGACGAAAGCTTGTTAACATCTTACCACATGTTGCCTCGTCCTCGTGTTGTGGACAATCTGAGAATTGATCGCAAACCCATTTTGCATTGACGCACGTGGTGGTATTTCCACACTGTACTGTACCATATTGTTGGCAAGGAGTTACAGACCCGGATGAAGAGGACGGCTCATCAGCATCGTCCCTCGCAAAACTTTTTCCATCCACCGGAGATAGACCTAATATTATAACAGAACAGAACGTTGGGCAATAGGAAAAGTAAATTTGAGATATACTTGTAAGACGTACAGCTGATTTGAGCATATATTAATTTAATTACACCTATATACACGTGTATGAATTGTTATTTTGAGGTATCTAATATTATACGTAATCGCATCAAGTATATTTTTTGCAAGGTAGTTGTTTCTTGTCGTGAACCGTTCTGCAAGAAAATGCCACTGCGTTTCTTCTTCAGTTAAAGTTATGTTCTGCCAATGCCCCTTGTTATTCTTGTAGGAATTGTATCTTTAAAGTCCTCCTTTTCTTGTTACAAATCCCGGCCACATCCGCGCATCTTGCGCTACATTTTTGTTTATGGCAGCGGTGGGTTGCCAGAGAGAGGGAGTGGGGGAGGGGGGTTACCAGTATGTCCCGTTTTCGGACATTATGTTTGAGATAGCAGCTGCCACACATAGTTTCAGATACTCCGAGTCAGATCTTTATGTATCATAATTATGATGGTTTAGATATCAAGTTATAAAATATTCAGATCTCTGACGCCTGGAATTTCAGATATCTCATTTCAGGGCAAATTATGATTTTGATCATCCATCGTGTTTTCGCAGAGGTTATTAACTCTACTCATGGATTCATGATTCCCTGTATACGGAATATGTCTAATTACGGTATTTGTTTCAGGAACATGTTTCAACTCAGCCCTATAGTATATATATTTGACAATTTAAGCCACTTGGTAGAAAAAAATACAATTACTTCAAACATTTATACTGGCTAAAATCAGTTTCTTACTGGCACTTCTCCTGAATTAAAACACACATTAGTTCCTTTACAGGCTTTGAAAGCATACAATAATAAGCGGGGTGAGGGTGTGGGAAGGGGGAGGCGGGTGTGCATAATCATCCAGATTCAATGACAGAAGACTTACTATGTGTTAAAGTTGCATGCCTATGTCTACTGACAGAAAATCATCATTATTTTTTTTTGACACTGGCAAACGAACAAAATCCAGTCGCACTTAGCCAGTAACAGCCCGAATTTCGAGGCCTGAATACCGTATATGTAAATATAAAAAACACTGACACATATGGGTCAACAAGGACCGAATAAGGAGACTTGAGAGTGTTTTTGTGAGGCCATTGTACACAATAATAGCCTAATTAGATACTTAGTTGGAGACTGCAGCATCAACTACAAATTGGTTCCATAGTACGTGAATGCCCCCATCATAAAGTATTGTCTTGCTCCCGCCTTCTCCACGCATTAATTCTGACGTCCAGTCCCTGATATGAACAAATTATTGACAATCAGGAGCCTGCTGGAAATACATTTTCTCAGTATACAGGTGAACGAGAATTATGTGTATTTCAATATATTTATAGTAGTAAAAGGGACTGCCGCAGTAACGTACACATAATTAATTTTAAAATGGGGTGATTGGGGGTGGGGGAGGGGTGGGGGAGAGGGGAAATGATAAATTGATTTTGATTTTGGGAAGGTCCTGAACCTCTATGGAAGGGCGACTTGGACCGGGAGAAGTGGTCTGATTCTTCAAAGACTGAATGCAATCAAAATGGCCCCCACCCCAACTACCACCTCGCGCCCCAAAAACGATGTAGTTTTAAATCAACTGTTCTTTCAAGTCACAGTATATGATTTTGGTTAAATTTAGGTTCCGCGCAAAAATATAGGGCTAAATATGGAAGCTACTGTTTGGGCCTACTTGTTCGACATACATACCGTATGATCTGTAAGATACTAGATGTAGGAATAGAAGCAACTTATTCATCCAATCAGTGGTGTCCATATCTAGAGAAATTTCCAGATCCGGCCTGTGACTTTTCCTTCACGACAAACTCAAAGCTGGTCAACTCTTCTTCCTATACATATGGTGACTTGTTGCGAAACTTCAACAACATAAACAGTTCTGACAGGTTTAACACATTGGCGAAGCATAAAATAATTATATTAAATTTTGTTCATATAAACATGTTTACAATAACTAATCAAATTCAATTAATTAACGACAGTCAATGGAAAAAACAAAAGATGTGGTTGACTCATTCCACAAAGCAAACTTCCTGTATAATATTATAGCTCCTTTTCAGCTTCTTCAGACTTTTAGTCTTAGCATGTTTCAAAAAACATAGAATCACAAGTAACACTGTAATATATACATAAACTCTCATGTAGTGTAAGTTAACCCTCACGTTAACAGTTAGGCCTATTCGCGACACTTCTAACGAAGTAAACGCGACACTTGTAACGTAATAAACGGTTACGCTTCGAAGTGCCCTGATGCATTGTGTTGTTATCACCTCCGAAATATAAAGACGAAAGAATAACAACCAAATATTATCAATCATTATAACAATATATAAAAGAAAATTAGCGGAGTCAACGTAATTTGTCATTGTTAACGTTTCTGCTTCAGTTGTCATGTAAGTATAACCAGAAAAACCGCTTGTCAAAAGTTTCACACATTTCAGGGATTTTGTCGAGGTTTTATTGAATGGTCCTATAAAACAAATAAGTACTATTTTTAGTTTATCATGATAGGAAACTTTTTAGTAAGTAATGCATGGAAAGTTCAGACCAAAGAAGCGTTTAAGTTAGATCAAACAATTTTACATTGCTACAAACAAGTGTTTTATATTACATGCACGGTTCGAATAACATGTATTCCTGCAAGTAAGTTGTTCATTTGGGAAATTGAAAACAAAAGCATGTTATAAGAGCAGGCTTTAGACGCAGCGACGGGGGGGGGGGTTATAGAGGGGAGGGATGGGATTATAGAGGGGAAGGGGGTGTGTGGGAGAGTATATTTCAATATAAGAGTTTAAGGCTAACTTTAACACAAGAAGGAAGTCATAAAACCGTTCTATTTGCTCCATATTTTATTGTTCTGTAAAACAGGTGAGGCTTAACTCAACATATGATTTTGTGTAGTAGAATACTCAACACTTTATCAGTGCGATGCATGCACAATCAGTAATGCAGAATATTGTTGGTAAGATTTATAAAGCAGTGTCAATGGATGTTGCATATAATTAATCTAAGGTATGCGACCATTAACATCAATCTGATTATGCATTATAGATATATCAGAATGAAAAACAAACAAGAAAGAAGACAGAAATCAAATGTGAAATTCTCTCACATTTTGTAGAAGAAATGGGTATTTCTTCTGTAAATATTGATATTATGTTAACTCACAGGAGACATGAACAGTTGAACGTTTTACATAAGTAACCTGGGCTGGAAAATCAAATGTATTCTGACCAATGGGCGTACAGGATTACCAGCATGTTGGCAACAAGTTTCTGACATTAGGAAAACCGATCCATGAGTGGGGGGAGTAGGTGGAGGTGTGGGGCGTAGGCACGAAGGGCTGACTGTGGAAACTAGGCAGTGACATGAGAAAATTACAGTTGAACACACATTTCTATTGGCAGGTTTCCAGAAAAGTACCATCCTTTTTACATTAGTTTCCAGTTTTTCCTGGCTCCACCCACTTTCTATTTTTTTTTGTTTTTCATGATAGAGTGTTTCTTAAAGTAGAGTATAGTTGTGGATCCAAGCTTTCTTAGAAGAGGGGGACCATGTGAGACAAATATTGGTAGATATCAAAATTATCACTGAAATAGCACTATACAAGACATAATAAGTCAAAGAAAGTAAGAAACGCTCGCAGGTTTCCACTATGCACCTTGTTTTGAGCAATATTGCGTTCACAGCTAAACATTTCTGTGCCCCCAAAAATACTCAGAAATCAGTGGCGGAGCGTCCATACAGTCAGAGGGGGCGGATGCCCCCCCTGACGGACTCAAATGGACTACTGGGCCCTTTTCAGCTTTTGACAACTTTTTACTTATTCACGATTATTGACTTTTTTATTGCGCTCTCAAATACCTATTGACATTTGTCACATTTTGTTGGTGTAATTTTCTGACAAAATGGCGATGACACCTATTTATTCTTCGTTTATCTGCAAATAAGCAAGGTCCGGAAAGGGTCATTTCCTGCGATATAGGGAGTATCTTTACTCAAACAAATTCTGTAAGCTCCGCGCCAACCTGTGGTGGCGCTCCGCTTAGATAGTGTCGAAAGCGCCCCTACAGACCATTCTCGCCCCCTCTGACCAATACCCCTAGCTCCGCCACTGTCAGAAATAACACCTGACCCTCCCTCCTCAAGACCCCCACCCTGGTTTCCACCCCTGTAATGAGGTAAAAATACATGCTTACTCATCATATGTAACTGAAAAGACATTTACACTCAACCTCAGTATGTTTTTTGTGCTAGTAACTTCCTTCAAGATATCAAATTGGGATATTTCAGGCAGATCAAACTAAATCTCTTCTCCATGAGGCAAACTGCTTTTAAAACCTTGATTTTTGTGATGACAAGTTCCTATCCGGTCTAACATATCTAGGACGAGACCTGCTAAACCTTTACATCAGCTAACCATCCAGGGACTTTTAACTACCATCCAGGGACTTTCCTGTCGATAAATGAGCCACTTAAGAAGAGTAAACATCTGCTGTTACATTAATTATATCAACAAGAAATTGAATGAGACATTTCCAACAAAAAGAACTTCACCCTTGCCCCTGGCAGCCACCTTTTCTGTAGCACCTACCATAAATGTGAGCAAATGTATTCATTATTATTATTATTTTTAATACTAAATTGCACTATCGAACTAGTTAGTTTTTAAGTTAAAACATTACCACAGTCATGACATCATAATAACGGGTCCATGATCACACATGATATCGCTAATGTAAAAACTACAGTGATCATGCAAAAGGACAGATATATTGCTTCGGGTTGAAGCAAAACTTAATTACGATATCAGTATCATCAATCGACATACTGTTTAAAAAGTCACACATATATAATACACACAAATGATATCAGGTTTGATCTGAATATCAAGTACTGAAGTTGCTGTAATAAGTTGATATCCTAACTGATATCAGGTTTAATCCATTGTTATATAGTGTACAAACGACGCCATACAGTCAGTCATAACAACCGCGAAGATCAAAAAAATATTAATTGAATCAGGATAAATTTATATGAATGTTTTAGAAAAGGTTTGATATAGGATTAGTCATAAACAGCATAATCTCTCCTAGGTCAACATCAGGTTCGACAGTACTTTGGCCTAAAATATACTAGCAAGTCAGATAGTGGTCACCCATGCTCATATTTCAACCAGCATTTCACTGACTTTTCTAAAAGTAGTTACCGACACCAAGCTATTAAATTGTCAAGGATCTGAGCCTCTAGGAAAATACTTTTTAAAGGGTTTATTTTAGCATATTAAACTTTGGGGTCAAAACTGCTGACCTTTACATGGTCTGTATTGATTGGTAACGATACCATCGCGAGATATAACAGTACGACGATGAGTATGCATATTAAATACATAACTATCTATGTAACACTGTGTATTATTACATAGAAGCTGTAATTACTATGCATGGTTGATTGGCTATGACATACACCATACTTATCAACACACTGGAGAATGAAGTAACTCATGCATGTTGTTATGCTATACAAGAGAACCAGATTGCACTTCATGGTGCTATATACTTAAGTGGAGTACCATAGCACAAGTTGTGCTAAGCATAACCAACGTACCATAAAGTAAATGAAGCTATTTACCCGTTACTTCATACCATGGAGCTATAAACAGAGTTCCATGTTCATACTAATGAAACTAAGTTACAGTGGAGTACAAGTAGACTTCACACAAATGAAGCCGCACCATTAGTGGAGTACCCATGAACTCAAACTAATGAATGTATACTATAGTGGAGTACCAGTGTACGTCACACTAATGGAGCTGAACTATAGTGGAGTACCAGAGAACTCACCCAATAGGAAGTATAGTTTAATGGAGTAACTGTAAATTCAAACTAATGATGCTACACTATAGTGGAGTACCTGTGAATTCAAACTAAAGATGCTACACTATAGTGGAGTACCAGAGAACTCAAACTAAAGATGCTACACTATAGTGGAGTACAAGATAATTCAAACTAAAGATGCTCCACTATAGTGGAGTACCTGTGAATTCATACTAAAGATGCTACACTATAGTGGAGTACCAGAGAATTCAAACTAAAGATGCTACACTATAGTGGAGTACCTGTGAATTCAAACTAAAGATGCTACACTATAGTGGAATACCTGTGAATTCATACTAA
>KN893016.1:0-14640 GCA_000934455.1 Apostichopus parvimensis | reverse complement strand
CCCCCCCCCCGCCTTTCCCAAACTAAGAATTGTTTATCAATGCCAAATTTAATCCAACCACGAGAAATGAGACCCTCAAATGAAAGCCGGTGTTTCTTACGTGTCCATTATGTCGCTGGCACTTACCCTGAGCTCCATTTTGAAGATTTAAACATGGACCCCCACGTCTTGGTGGGAGTACTCTGTGAGCCATCGCTACTGGTGAGTTGCGGTGAAGGAGTCGCTACCGTATTTGCAAATCCCTGAATCCAGCTCACGCTCCATCTCGTCTCCGAGGAATCGTCGCTAGCAGCGCTCTCATCGAGACCGTAGACCCTCTTGTGACCGGCAGGTTCACCGTCGCATTCTCCTCTTCTATCCAGCGGCGGTTTGTCATCGGTCTCTTGAACTTGGACATCCTTCGATCCTGAAGTATTCAGACTTGCATAGTTTTTCACTTTACCGTAAAAATTCCAGACCGAAGAGGCCAATTTCTTTGAGTCGATATAACTCGCTCTACTCTCGTTGGAATCTGAGCTCTTTCCGCTGCTTGTCAAAATACTACGTCCAACAACCTTGCTCCCCATTCCCGAGGTTTGCTTTTCTGTTTTTTCTTGCTCGTTACTTGCAATAGCTTGCATTTCTTCTTTGAGCAATTTTGACTCATGAAAGTAATCTAACAGGAAGCGTAACCGTGACAACTGTCTCAGAAGAGTTAACAGTTCCGTAAACAACTCTGCGTAAGGCTCGCTATTGCACAAATTGAAAAAGGCAAGAGGTTCGTAGTACTTTCTCATTATGTCTGTGAAAAACAAATATGGAATGGGACAGAAATATTAGATCTCAATATTCTCCCACAAACCCATTGCATACAATATAATGTTTTGTATACTTTGCATTGTAATGGAGGTCTAAGGAATGGAAATTTTTGTGTCATAGAGAATGGGTGAGGTCATAGTTCACCAAGAAGGATGAAAAATAATAAATAAAATGATGATTCTTGGAAAAAACAAATATAAAAGCATAACTTACTTGGATGATCTCGACAATGTTCTAACCAATCACACAAGAGATCCTCACTGAAAAGAAAGAAGAACAGAAATAGGAAATTTTTGGCTTTAACATTTGTGTCCCTTTTACCTCATCACAAGAGTAATAGTTTGCCAAAACAGGAGAACACAGTAGGGGTAAAACCAATTTTGTTGATTACAGTTCATTTACCATGATTCTAATAATCCCATGCTAAGGTTGGTTCCTTGATTTCAGAGCAAGATTAATTGATGTATTGGTCAAATATTATGGGAAGTATAAACACAGTAGTCTGGGTTCATAACCTCTACATAACTATATGACATGTATGACATCACACACTATGCATATGACATCACCATATGACATGTATGACATCACTATTTGACATATGTCATCAATATATCACTTACTATGCATATGACATCACCATATGACATGTATGACATCATTATATGACATCACTATATGACATGAATGTCATTACCATATCATGTATGACATTACACTATGATATGGACTGAATGAATATATTACACACTATGTAAGACATCATCATATGACATGTATGACAACACATGACATCACTATATGACATGTATGACATCACCATATGACATGTATGACATCACTATATGATATGTATGACATCACTATATGATATGTATGACATCACTATATGACATGTCACTATGGCATCCCACATGACATGACAGAAGTACTGCCAACACCATTCATAATTAACATCTATGCGAGCACAATCACGGTACGTATCTCACATAGCCATACTGATAGCGACCCTTGCACAGAGGACTGTGCATAGTATAAAGTTGTTCACCTCTGTTGTTTTCTGCAGTTTTTGAAACAAACAAGGAAACAATCCAATTTTAAAGAAACACTAGCTATGGGTCTATGGCATACTTCTCATAAAATATTTCCGGTTTTATCAATTAATTTCTGACACTTACTTCAAGAGGCCCATCACAAACGCATTGAATCTCAACGAGGATTGCTGTTGGATGCCCGCCTCTGAAATTGTGTTGAAGAGACTGTTGAGAGCTCTCGTACCAGGACCTTGACAAAGAACATGAATATGTGAAAATCAAATGCACTGAATGAATATTTCCAGGTTCAATCTTATTGGGAGGAAGCACTAGGATGGAACTTGTTGACAATATTCAATGGTACAGGTATATCCGTTTACGCTTTGAAATCCTAGCAAACAATATTGATGAATTTTGCAAATACAATTCTTTTACACAACAAACCTCTGGATTCTATGCCATGGGTTATCGTCAAGAACAAAAAATTATTACAAAACTTCTGTAGTAATCAAGCACTTTTGTTTATCAGGAAGTTTTTTTTTAAATTTAAATTTTGTATTTGCATTGTGAGGTAATTATGGACTTTTGTCCATCAAAATCTTTTCATCAAAAAGTGGAGACCATGGAAACATAAGACTTGAGTCAAAACAGAAGGGTAATTTATCAGCACATGCATATATGGTATTGTAATGGAACCGTCACTAAATCAAATATAAGTGACTTTTGCATTTCACACTACAAGGATTCGTAGATGATATGTGGCAAACTAGAAACAGAATAAAACAAAACTGTTAGCAAACTACTTATCCATTAAAGAGCTTGTGTAAGCAGGATCTTCTTCAGAGACTGAATGCCTCTGAAGTATATCCTTTTAGGCTCCAAACGTCAGTCCAACTTACTATTACACAAACTCGAAACAGCACAGATTCAGCACAGTAAACTGAAATTCTTGTCTGATGAATGACTTAGAAGGCACCCTCTGCCCTTCACCCTCCCTAACTGCCATTAACAGTTGCAACTCTTCTCGTATAACTTATTCAAGGTCCATACATATTCAGTGTATTCTTTGAAAGAAGCCTTACCTAATTCAGTAGTTGCCTGAATGACGATCCACGATGTATTTTTCACCCTTCCCATCAGCCAGCTGCTTGAATACGGTTTCATTCCATCTTTAACTAAGCCTTCGATTGCGGGACAAAAGCACTTTGCGACAAGCTGACAGATGATTTTGTCAAAGAATGCAGTTTCCATGGTCGCCTGCGGATAAAGCAAATGAAGTGGAAAGATGTTGTTACTCTTTGTTGCATAATTAGTTATAATCCTCGGCACAGGAAAATTAGAAAACAAATTGAAACCAAAGAGATAGCAAACACATTCATGAAATAAATTCAGTTCTTGGCTTTCGGCGGATTCCAAATTTGACGAGTTGAAACGATAAAAACTATCATTTTCAACTGTTTTTAAGGTAACGCAAACTGAAATGGCTGTTCTTTGAACAACCAGAAGTTTCTTTTGCCTTCCAAAGCTGCAAACTATTACAGCTGCAAATTACGGAAGGATGGTTACCGCTGGACAATATGCACAAAGTTCTTGACAGATCTAAAGAGTGCACAACTAGAAACTTTGGGTAGTAGAATGAAAAGGAGGCAGGTTGACTGGAAGTGACCAATAACAAATTGGAGGTCAGTGTGAAAGGTTACCAGGTCACTCTAAACACAGAGTGAGTGTGCAGTTGTTATGGGGGAACAGGTAAGCGAGGAAGAAAAGAAAATCTTTCGTTTGTCTCAAAAGCAAAGTTCTGCTCACAGAAATAGGTCGGGTCAAACCACTGGACAAACTTAGAATTGTCTAACATGTAATTTGCTCTACTTAGACATCTTTTCAAATCTATCCTTGTACTTAACCTTCTCCATAATTTCTCCCTTTACCTGTCTTCTCACTATTATTGCACTACCATCTTCAGTCCGCCATGTTTTTACTTGAGTTTCTTATTTCATAATCCTGAATCATACCTTCTCCTTTTTATGACTAAGTACTTGTTCTCCCATTTCCTTTTCACCCCCAATTTTTATTCCAGCTATAAAACTTCCATTACAATCTCTTCTTCCATTTTGCATCAATTTTTACTACAATACACATCATAGTCATCGTGATTCAGTAAACTCAAATTACTCATCTATTTTTACGTTTTTGAAGAGAACCCTTTATTATTTCAAATCATACATCATACTGAAAAAAAAAAAGTCGAGCATATCCACATGACATAATTCGATTGGGAAATAAAACTTTAAACCAGAACAAACTGTAAGTAGACAGACACTCTAATAAACAGGATACTAAATTATTTGACAGATTAAAAATAGGCTGATCTAATCACTTAACGACGTGAGGATAGAAAAACCGCATGAGAGAGAGAGAGTACACTCAGTACAGGGTCAAAAACATATTGCATAATTAAACACAAAAACAGAGTCCTGCCGATTGGATAAAATAGTCTGTTCTGGTGAAGACACTAAGATTAACACCAACATGAAGCCAAATTGGTCTGAGGCCATGAAATTTGTAGAATTTGTTGTAAAAAAATCTGCGTAGGTCGTAACGGTTTGGTGGATCTAAATGCATGTTCAACTTGAGGATACGAAATTGAACCAAACTGTTAATAAAGCTGACGGTAATATTGCAACTGAATTGATTAATTCACTATGGGTTAACATTAGGTCATACATCCTGTTCGCTTTCACAATTGGTCATCAAGGGGTCGGGAATACTTCTAGGGACCCTGCTGAGTGAATCCTGTTTGTTTCATGGGAAATGATTAATAACACACATATGCCACTGTGCACTGCAGGATGTTAATCATTATAGTGACAAATAATACACAAAGCTGTGCAGGTGGTCAATTGATATCTGTGCACATGATACAATGAGGTGATGATTTTAAACTAACTCCCCCCCCACCACCCACCCCTTTCTTCTGTAGGGCTAATCTCATAAAGCAAAACTAAATTATGAAGTGAAATGTGATAATTGTTTTGGACACAAAATTCAATCTGTTTTGTAAATTAGCTCTATACTACTGTCACAGTAAACAGTGGAATATCAGTATGTACTGTAGGGTAATCATTTCAGGAAGTGGGGAAATATGTCATGAATTACCAAACTTGGAAGGTTGGCATGAAAGTGGGTACAATGTGACTAAACATTTACTCTTCCAAGTGAAGATAAGGGGTACTGCACATATGTGTAGTGTCCTCATCAAGCGTACGCTGCTTAATTTACCTTAGCCTTGCCTTCAAAGAGTTGTTGAACTTGCTGAATGGCTGACTTGATCGTTAGCACCAGATCTGTAGAACAAAGAAAGAAGAATGAGAACAATACTTTGGCAAGTTTGTATCAATTATTGCTAATTGATGGGAAGGTACAGTATATAGACAAAGCTTAGTCAAAACAATGCTTGAAAGGTTTCCTGAAAGAAGTTGCTATTTAAATAATTGTAACAATTAATTAGACAAACATTACATACATACACTCACAACCCATACATATATAGCTACATATATACATAGCTACACTCAATTACATACACCCAAGGCCATATATATACACACATATTATAAACATCATCCCAGATCTACTACTGAAATTTGTCAGATGCGGGCACAGAAAAAATTCATATCTCACAATCATATATCTAACTATTACTATATTATTAATAATAACTGGAATATTCCACAGTCAGAGCTAGCTAATGAAATGTCACTGTAACAATATGCCACTGTACAAGACTACAGTATAGCTACATGTATATGAGCAACACACATGGCTGGCATTTAACTAAGGCAACGCTTGACTGGCATTTCAAGGATATCACATGGCTGGTACAGTACAGTACTTATTCAGATTATTGTGTGGAAGCTATTTGACTGAATCTAATTTATATATTCTATTCACAGACTGACATACGTGACATTTAATAACAATAACCAACAAAATATTGAACCCTTTTTTGGAGATATGAATGAAGATTTGTCGACTGAACTAAACTGCTTGAGAATTTCGGGTCATTTTAGTACACAACTTCACCGATGACCAAATGTTCTTTCATTTGTGTATAGTGTGCAACATATATCAATCCTCTGATATATTTACAGTATTTACAATCGGCATAAATCACTTGAAAACAACTTCAGACCAGAACGTAACAACGGCAGTGGAGGAATATCACAACATTCTGTTATTAAATTAATTCTGTCACAAATAAAAAACCTCTTCTTCTTTGCTTACGGTTTTGCATAGGTCTCAAATCGATACTAGACTAGTGTGTGTTTGTGGGTATTGTTATTTCGTCATTTTCTTTCACTCACCTCTCTTTTGGCTGAGGAGGTCAAAATCTTGCTGCCTCTCGTTGCTCTTGGGTGATACCTTCATCTCCTGAGGGGGCAGCGCATCCAGTATATCCTCCTGCCAAACACCTCCATCCCCATCCTCTTTAACCTTAGAACAGACCAGAGGATGGCCCAAAGTAGAGCTTGTATTGATGAAGACAGTTTGTGGTCTGGTATCACGATACAGAGATGGCGCACTCTGTGACTGGCTTGGCTTGTGTAGTTGCTCCAAAACTAGCGATGAGAAGACAAGAAAATTTGTTGTTAGTTAGAAAAGGTTTAGCAATAATCCTTGTCACTGTGGGGCAGTGTTCAATATCATGCATAGGTTTTCCAATCTAGTTTGGTCGACTAATAAAATTACTATAAGTTTTCATAATTGCTTTCCAAATTGTTCAAGAAAGTTTTCAAATCATTTCCAGATTTTCAGAAGAATTGAGTAAAGACATATTTCCAGATTTTGATAACAATCATATAAAGACTTATAGGTCTATGAAAGCAAACTACGCTCTGATGTCAATAATAAGAGAAAGAATAGTGAAAGCTCACAGAACATGGGTGACCAGTTTTGACATTTCCAGCACATCTAGGGGGTATACATACTGTATTGCTAACTGTAGGAGATGAATAAACATCCTTTTGTTCAAAAGATGATCATTGGTCTATTCATTATTAAAAGTCAACAAATTCTACACTTTCAAAAAGAAAAAACAAAAAGAAAAACATTCCACAGAAAGATACAGGGAGTAATACCAATAACATACATACTGTAACACAGCCAATGTCACCTTTAACATATAAATGAAGGATAATGACTACCAAATCATAACATATGATACGATAAATGCCCAGAACTGCTTGAAAACTCCCAACACAATACAAGCACTTAATACAATGCTATGGAATGTATTTGATGTGGTATGCATAGTTTTGTAAAAGCAGCATCTTGTCAATTGTTATATACTGACTAAGCATGGAAACATTTCTCAAAATTTGGGAACAAATATCGAACTGCTTTCTTTTTCATTTTACTTCATACAGTTGTTTTCTTTAAAGTCAAATTATTAGTGACAACATTACACAAGTATATAAACTGAGCACTACAAATCAACAGATGGAACTTGAAATGAGTTTCAAACTGAACATTTGAACATTTAGAATGAGTACCACTTGTATCAAATCACATACATTCTGTACACAAGGTAGCCACTCAAGCTATTTACTTTCCATGCAGTTTGTACACTATGTCATGCCTTCAAAACTGTGAATTGACAAATTTGAGCATTATGTGACATCAAAACATATATAGCGTTTGAAATTAAAAAACACTGAACCAACCAACATATTTGTGCATAAAAATAAATTATGTAAAGTAAACATACGTGACTCCAGTTAGGATACGTCTACCCGATAAAGTGAAGATTCTCAGCATGTGCAGTATATACAGTACACAATGTCCAATGACATTCTAGACATAATTTGCATGCCACTTAAGTGCTGGTACTTCAAAGACACATGCATTTTTCATAAACAGAGCTGTTATGTATAAACTATCACAGTAAACAGAGGCGTAATTCAGCAAGCAGACACTTAGGACAGATTGCACCAATCTGTTTTGAATTACTTTTTACTCTTTTGTTTTTTACTGTTTACTATTTTACTGTTTACTTTTTACTGTTTTGAATCAGTTTTGAATAATTACTCTGCATGTACAGATGGCTTGCCAGAAAGGGGCATCACAGACATGTCTACAACTAAGATTTCAAGTTGTGAAGTTGTGCTTCTGTATCTACATGCTTATAAATCTCCTGTACTAGCCACAACAAATATTACCATGTAATAATTTACTGAAAGTTTTAAAATATTTTCCCTGAAAATGTTAACCATCAGAGCCATTTCTCAGATGGAAGGATGCAAGTTAGATCATTATAAAACATTTGTGATAAAACATGTTTTGTGAGTCAGTTCAAAATAATTAATCGGGCACATTTTCAAAAACAATTGTATTGGCCGTAACTGCTTAATATTTGAACCCCCCTCCCCCACAAAAAACAACTCTGTACAGTAGGCTTCAAATGGAATATTAGTATATAGCTGGATATAACTAATGACAGGAGGGTGTTGTTAAACATGTCCTTGGAACGGCTCGCGCTGCTACGGAAAACATTATTTCAGAGAGAGAGAGAGCCAGACTTACAGTATGTAATAGCATCGGTAATGGTGCTTGGCATACAGTATTAGTGTTTGCATATAACACATAGTCCAGCATACAGCCTATAATGTACAGTAGTGAACAGAAAAGAAAAAGTGCATGTGTCCAATTAATGTTTTGGATAAACAAAGGCGGCATTATCTGCTGAATTTTTCCTTTCTTTCAAACTCTTTTCTGAATGTGCCAAAATTCTGGCAAGTAAGTATGTCATCATACTTTTGTGATTATTTACAACGCCATAAAATGAAAAAAAAAGAATGTTTAGACCGTCGAGATGAGCTGCATAATGGGGCTTTCAACTTATTCAAACAATTAAGTCAGATCAAGACACATTTTAAACTAATCACATTTTTGGTTTTATCCTACCCTTACAGAGAGAGGATTTTTGGAACAAATAATCCCTTATTACTGCACACAGCTAATGAGCCAATGAACTTATTCTTCACACAGTATATACTAGGTTAACCCTTACACTTCTATCCGAAGTTGTTTTGGTAAACTCCGCACAGGTTTGAATCCTCCACATATCACAGAGAGCAGAATGCAAAGATATCCATTTCCTTCAAGAAAACTGGAATCATTAATTACGGTAGCATCAGTCTGACAGGTTATGGCCACTCTTTGATGTGGTAACTATGGCAGCAGCCAATCAGAAAACCAGTTAACAAAGTCTGCTTGGAAATTTTGAATATTCACAGCTGCAGTACTGTAGGTCAATTCTAAATTTAGGTATTTGGGAATTAAAGGACTAATTTGCTGTTGAATATACTGTACATATGTAGGTAACAGTAGTCTCCTATTGATAATTTCCTATGTACATCTAAGCCATGATTAGGCCATTAATATTGAAAAGTATTAGCTATAACGATGTTCATTTCTGTCTCTAGGGTATTGTCAAATGGGTATAAGGTGACATTATTTGGACATTCTTCGCTTCATTAAAGATCATAAAAAATATTAACCTTTCAATAATTTCAAACTCAATAAACTGCTTTAAGGTCTCTTTTTTTTAAAATATCTATAATTAGATAAAACAAGCTACAACCCTACCCTACTTAATGTATCAATTTTACAAATTGCCAATTTTCTTTCTTTTCTTCCAATATGGGGGAGATGACCTTCAAAAATTCTGACAAGTAGTATTTATATGGTAGTTATTGAGTGTGCTAAGTGCTACTCATGCAATTACAAGGAGAGACATGGCCCGAACAATTTAACCAGACCTTCTGTAAATAATGGTGACACTGTCGTATACATCAAGGTTTGCAACATTTAACAAATGGACACCGACATCGAACAAGGAATCTCTTTGCATGCTACGAAAAGTCCTTTTTCATGCACACGGACAGCAAGCACAATCAAGCAATACCTTTGCGACATCTGTATTCCGCATCCACTTGATGTATGGGCTTCAACGGTTTGTGCTTGATGTATCTCACAGGCGTCTCCTTGGAGACAAAGTTCAGTCGGTAGAGGTTGTCTGGTTGTTTCCTCAAGCCATCTGCCACCGATTTCGTTGGCGAGGTCGACAATTCAAGATCTAACCTCATTGCCTGAACTGGAGAGCTATCTTCACGTTCGACGGGAAGAACTTCGCATGGATAATTTGGGATATCTCTCCTCTGGCGTTGCACGCCTTGAGAGAAGCAAGACGACAGCATCGAGCCCGTGAAATCCAGTTGGTTGATGGTGTCCTCTATCGGCTCCGGGTCAAAGAGCGGCTGCTGATGAGACGGTACATCCTCGCACAGAGAATCTTCGTAGATCTCGTCGGTGACCTGAGTGAAAGTCTGCGATTGGTACAACTGTTCCGACGAGAGGCTGTACAGCGATTCTCGGAATACGCTGTCGTCCATCTCCAACGATTCCAACGAGCTGAGACTATCGTGGTCGGAGAAGTCGTCCACCGACTGAAGAGGCAGGGCGTACACCGATCGGTTCGGGAGGGCTCCCTCCGTTGCGGTATACAGAGGTAACTTGTTGGCGGGATTCTGGAAGGTCGATCGTGAGCAGGAACAATTTGGAAACTGAAACGGGGAAGTCATGATACCCTTGTCCTCCAGATGCCTGGACCTGCTGAGCCATGCAGTTACCTCAGACGTTGTGGAAAAGTTAGCGTTGATATCTGCAGTACTGTCAGGGAAGAACGGGAGCTTCGTCTTCCTAACCGGCGAATCCAACTCGCAGAAAGACTGGCGACTGGTAAATATGTCTTCCCAGTCGATGAGCGGAGCCTGCTTTGTAGACTTCTCATTCACACTGACAGACCTATCGAGAGGAGGCGTAACAGTCTGTGACCAATTGATCAGGTCGCCTCTCTCCTCTTCCGGACTTTCAATGATCTCTTCAATTGCACAATTAAGCTTGCATGAAGTAGGAGGATCCGTCGAAATTGCTGATTGCACTGTGATAGCGAAAAGGGTTTCCAAGAGTGAACATGAAATAACAGGGAGAAAAAGAATGTGTGTATATATTCATAAAAATAACAAGGGTTATAGTCTACTACTACCTGCAACAGAATGGTACCCCACTAGCTTGGAGAAGCAAGTATGTTGTGCTTTCATTAAAATTCTCTTTGAATATTTACATCATCATTTTGAAGTAAACTTCACAACGAAGTATTCAACCGACTAATTTCATCTCCACGGTTTCAAAATTCTTTACATTGAAAAGTCAGTTTGTGTGCATATGAAGGAGTAAAGCATTTTTTTCCTGCCAATCAGCGATTTTTTGCCAGAATGGTTTTCAAATTTGTCAGATTTTAGTCTCTGAACTTAAGAAAATGACCACACAAATCTCCACGGTTTCAAAATTCTTTACATTGAAAAGTCAGTTTGTGTGCATATGAAGGAGTAAAGCCTTTTTTTTCCTGCCAATCAGCGATTTTTTGCCAGAATGGTTTTCAAATTTGTCAGATTTTAGTCTCTGAACTTAAGAAAATGACCACACAAAGGTTTTGTGAGTGAAAGATAAATTAAAAGTCAAGGTAGACAGCCTTTAAACCAAAATGTAATAGCATTGCAGGACAACAACATACAGTAAATCATTTCCAAGGCCAAAAAATAGAAATAAAGAAAACCATAATTAACATTTCAAACTCACCCTGATTGCTCAACCCATTTTTGCTTGGGTTGTCGAAGCCTCCTGGTGCGCTGAGGGTCCGTAGCAGGCCGAGTCCTGATTCCCCTCCGTTGGCGTTGGGCTTCGCAGACGGCCTTTGAATGTGCCTCAGTTGCAATGGCAAGAAGTGAGGGCGCTTCACTTTGGGAGAATCAGGGCTCTGATCGATAGGAGAATTTATCCCTGATTCTGGACTGCTCTTTGTGGAGTGGCACTGCTTGGACAATACCTCCGTCCAATGAGTTATGGTTTTACTATTCAGTGCGAAAGAGGTCAACTCCGTGGTGGATTCCGGTGACCTGTTCCTAGAGTCTGCCAATTTGGCGAATGTAGTCACCTTATTGTTGGCGCCGCCGCCGCTGCTCTGCCTGTTCTCTGATAAGTTCTTCTCTCCATTCCTCTTCATCAGAGTGGAATCGGAGGACATATTGGATGAGAATGGAGATGACAGAGTAGAACTGGTTTGGTCGCTCTGTTCTACGATATTCTCACAATTCTTACTCTCTTCCATTCTAGCCGCTATTTCAAAGTTTCTGTACAGCATGTCATAGTTCTCGGGGCAAGGGAAGAAATCCGAAGACACGGACGAGTTGGAAAACGAGGAGATCGTCCGCAGGCTCTCGTTGGAAGAGGTGGTCAGGATGCTGTCGAAAGAGTTGCTGGCACTGACCGTCGACACGGAGGTGACCTGCTTGAAAGGAATAGCCGAGGGAGATGTGGTGGGCTGGTAAGCAAAACTAGTACTATTATACTTAGAACAGGTCACAAACTCATGCAGGCTGTCCTCGTCCCCGGTGCAATCACTGTCGATGATGAGAGGCAGCTCCTCCTCGTAGTAGCGGCTGTCTTCTTCGTCTTCTAGGTCGCTCTCGTAATCGCTGAGATTGACCCTGGATTCCTTATCGTATAGTAACCTCTCCTGGACGCTTATACTCGGGAGGGTCTCCCTCACAGTGGAAGCAAATGGACAGTGCAAAGTGGTCACGTTCGTCGACGGTGGGGAGACGGGTCGAGCGATTAAATTATCGTTCAAGCTATCTAGACTGAAAGAAAAGTCCTCACATAACCTTCTCAGGTTAGGCAAGGTTGCTGGAGTTTGCTCGGGAAGGTTGCAGTTACTCTCCAGCGAGGAATAATCATCACTGGCGCCCTCTGTCCAGGGTGTGGTATCCGTGTAGTCCCACTCGGCTTCTAAATCCAACTGAAGTTTCCTTTTGCCGCGATGGCTGTGTGGCATGGTCGAGAGTGGAAAGTGCTTACGACTCCGCCGTAGATGGTTACTGTGTTTGGAGTTTCTCCGAACGGAATGACTCGGATCCCTGTCCATAAGGGGTGTGCCGCTGCTCACATCCGGTACTGCCATGCAGACAGAGGAGGGGGGTCGGCTTTATCCACACAGAAGACATCTCTGAAATAAGGAACGGATAGAAATTGCTCATTTGAAGTTTGATATGCCTGATATTTCTCTTTCTTATGATAATTTTCTATAGAGAAAGAGAGGAACATGTGGAACACTAAAATCCCAACATCCGTTTCTTGTGCACTTTTCATGTTCTTTGTAAGGTACATTAACATAACCAGATACAACCAGAAGAGGATGATAAGCTAGATTACATTGTAAAACCGTACTACAAAAAAGTAAACAAATTTTTATTCAATTCAAATACAAGTTGCCATTCATTGGTTTTTCACTGAATGAGGAACTGAAACAGAAAAGAAAAGGTGTCTTTATTTAAATGTACAACAGCTTTTGCATTGATAATTTAATGTATATTGTACACGTGTACAGATAATGGGTGTACCAGGGAACAGGTGTAAGGTGGTTCGAGAAGGAGTGGAAAAAAAGGGAGGGGGTATTGGAGCTGCAGAAGGGAGTTTATATTTCCCTATGGCAAGGATGGGTGCCCTGTCCTATATCCCTTTGTATGCTATGGTATCCACTGCATGCATGCCGCAATAGGGAACATGATATCCTGTTGAGTTAATTTTTCACGCCCAAGTTATTATAGAGTGCTACATATTCAGTGGTGATGTTACTAAAATATTACAGTACTACTGGTAATACTAATATATTGTCCTTGTATTGTCACCACAGGAGTGCCCTAACATTACAGTGTACGCATAATGTACAGTTGCCATACCAGTAGCATAAATTATGCACTAACCAGGAATCAGTATGCGCGACAATTCCAGCAAAGTTAGGAAACAAGGAAAGATCTCAAGACCAGGAATTGAACCTATCACGAATGAATAAATTATTGACTGATTATAGAACTTTGATAAAAAGGAAGCAAAGTAAGGAAAGAAAACCCAGAACAATTTACAATAGGTTTTTACCAAATTTTACAAAAGAATTACTTATCTTCAATGGAGGGTTAGCAATGAGTTGTGTCTTACAGCCCATGGATGGGAGAAATATTTTGATGGGTTACTAACTTAAATACCCGATGTTTGACTTAAAATTTATAATTTAATCAACCATGTTTTCAAAGTAGATCAGAGGTAATCTTAGGGCCATCCTGGTGATATTTCTTTCAATTAATATGTCGTTTGTTGAAATTTTAGCATATGTATTGTACCGAAGTGAACTTAAAGTTTAAACAAGCAGGTGTGATATCTTAGATGCAGACAGTTAAAGAAAAAAGGAAAAAAATGTGTCTTGGCTTCCTTTCTCCACATTGTTTTTACATTGAATTAGGTATCGTTACAACTTTCACTGCAGGGGTAGTATTAAAGCTTATACAATACTAATGAACATGAGTATATTGACAGTTCTGATGAATCCACTTTTACATAGAAACTTAAATTTGAATTTTGAAAAAGAAGAAGAAAAAATGAAAGAAAAAAACATTTTTAGTATTTGTATATCTTTGACATAATACTGGTTAGCTTCAGGTTCACTTTTGGCAAGGAGGAAAAACGAAATAAATAAATAAAAAAGGTGTAGAAAATGGGATTTATGTATGGAACTTTTTATGGAGATCCTTAGAATATAAATATATTTTAATACTGATTTTTAAAGCTGAAATTTTTGAAACTTGATTGCTGGTGGGGTGTTTCAAGTTGAGAATATAAGACTTTGACATTAAAG
>KN893015.1:6513-16587 GCA_000934455.1 Apostichopus parvimensis | reverse complement strand
AATAAATAAATAAACAATGGAAATATTATTTACAATTAGGTCGATCTAGACTAAGGAGCCTAATCGAGTGCGCTATTAAGGAACACCATAAACGTTTAGCATGCTGTCTCGGTGATCATCTGGAGAACCGTGAACGGTTATCGACACTTTTTCTAGGACTAAAGTTAATAGAAAATCATGTATTGCTTGCCTTTATCGTTTCCAGAATTCACAGAGCCCACTAACGAAAGTTATATCTATGTAAATGATGAATATTTCTCAATTTTTTAATTTTTTTAATTTTTTAATTTTATAAACTACCGTAGATAAACAACGCCCTCGCTTTCTTACGCGCTGTCCACATTCTTTGGTTTTTCTTGCGGAAATTGGATCAAGGTCGGCAGATGTCACGTGGGAACTGAAAACAATCGATAACTCCGGGTCTACACCGCAGGTCAATTGCACCCACGACCCGGGAGAGTTTGACGTAGGGGAGTATGACGTCACTTGTAAAGCAAGCGATGAAGCTGGTAACATGGCCAAATGCGAGTTCCACGTGAGTGTTCGATGTAAGTATGTGGTCGGGCTGATCCGCCTATACAGTGGTGTAGCCAGAGGGGGGGGGGGGAATATGGCCAACCCCTCCCCCACAGTAGTTTTCGGAGACGAAAAATAATTGGCAAGAGAAAAAATTAGTAGCTACGATATATAAGATACTGGATAGGCTACTTGCTATTTATAGCACTGTGTGGTCTGCTTCTCAGAATATTTTCTTCTTTAGCCACAATAAGCACAGAACGAGATTTCTGTACACCACTCAATTTTATTTCAGTGATTGACACTCTTAGTCGAAGTGCGTCATTTGGAACTTGATTATCGTCTTTTAATATAAAAACAAAACACAAACATTTCCATTTGAATCAATAAAGATGTTTGCCACACATATGCGTATGTACCTATCCACACATACTATTGTGTATTTGTTAATGTTTTATACCATTAATAGATACAGGGCCGTATATACTGGGAGCATCGGGGTAGGTGATACGCGCCTCCTACCCCTCCCCCTCAAAGTTTCTTCCAAATGACTTACATTTCATAAGACACGAACGCACGCAAAGTCATGTACACAAATGTAGTTAAAATGATCGAAATAGCACAATTTTGCATCTATAAGCCCCCTTACCGGAACAAAGTTTTCTCAAAGGGAAGTGGATATCCATAGCCCTTAGATTTCTCCCCAGAACGGACGTCAGCCAAATGATTTGCCCTCCCCCGCCCCCCTCCCTCCCCAAAATAAAAAATTAATCGACTACGTAACAGTGAGTAGATCTTATATGGTGTCATGAAAAGTCATATTTATCAATGAACGCGTTAACTTACTTAAATCTCTGACTCTACAAATATGGTTTTGCTGCCAGAAACCACGAACACTGGTAACGTGTTTGTCTGAATGGCTATAATGGGATAACGTTTCCATACTTGTTTTCAGCGGCGGGATGCCCAAACCTTAACACACCAGGTAATGGTAGTCTACGATGTGATGAATGGCAATATGGAAAGTTATGCTTCCAGGAGTGCGATCAAACATATGATATTCCTCCCGGGTCGATGTTCCCGAATCTATTCGTCTGTGGAACCGCTGGAATCTGGACGCCCGGCAATGTTCCCGACTGTATTAGTAAGTGTGTCAATTTAGATCTTGTTTCCTATCCTACTCCTTCCCCCTTTGACCTTACCTTCCCTTCATCTTTAAGCCCCCCCCCCATCCCCATTCCCACACTACCCGGAATACTCGTACTCGTGAATTGGTTTACTTTACTATAATTAATTTAACTATAATTCTGTCTACAAAATGTAAGTTGTAATTTTGGGCGAGGTTAACAGATGGCGCTGTTCAGCTTTTGTGTGCAATTATGCTAAAATTGTTCTGCTCATAGCGACTTTTCCTTCAAAAGTATTCCATGGATGCTTACAATCTGACGTCATAAAATCACCAAACATGGAAGTTATATATTCGCTATCATTCAAATATTTTGGATATGAAATAAATGAAAAAAAGGGTTTTTAAAGCTCATTTGCCCATCTTAATGTTTATTATTATTTTTTTTATTTCTACCCAAGTGCCGATTGAAGCTAAAGGTCTGGTCTTGGAAGCAGAATTGCGACTTTACACAGCTGACTGCGATGACGACATCAAAACAAAGTTTAAAGAAGCGTTTGACAAATTGATAAAGTCTGTTGACGTACTAGCCGTATGTGAATGGCCGGAAGGATGTGTGATAGAAAACGTCAGCGTAGACTGCGCACCAGCCGTTCACATTGAAACAACAATGGGGACAGATATGGGGCTGCATGATGGTGGGATGAATGTTATTGATACCTCAGATGGAGGGGCTGCGCAAGATGAACCGTACTGGTACCAAAGGGCCCAAGACGGAGGGAGCCAACCGAGAGTAAGGCGGGACGAGGCGGGTTTGAATAGCTTAGGGAACCATCACGATTGGGGTTACACACTAAACATTTCTTTTTCGTTCTCTCTGAACTTTTCTGCGGAATCGTTACAATCTGGCACTGGGTATGACTGGTTGACGTATCTCGGATCGAAAGAGCTGTACGACTCGGCAGTATTTATGCAAACTCAGATAGAATCGAGAATGATCAGCTTAGAGGTCAGTATATAACTTTCGATTTTTTTTTAAATTTCTTTAGGAATAAAAGGTGAGTATGCGACCACTTCTCCAGGTGTACACTTCTCCCCCTCCCCTCCAACAAACACCTTTTCAAGCTCTCGAAAACATTCAATTGCATTTAATGACGCAATCTTGCGCCCAGATAGACCTAATTTTATAGACCTTCATCCGCCTATGAGCCTCCCAAAAAAGTTCAGGCCCCTACCTACTAAATATCAAACATGTTTGATATGCCCGATCCGGTTACGATGACGACCGAATGTCGGATCCGTTAGTCTGGTCGGGAACAGACTTTTCCGCAAAGTGGACCGACCCGACTGCGACCCGAATGATTTGCAGTTGCGTCGGCTCACAATCCGGTCGGTGCAGTGCAGTGTGCGCCTGCATTTAAACCCTCGCACACTGCCCGACTATCCACGATTGTACACGTAACGATAGTCCAGTTGCGTCGGTTGGTGATCCGTCGTGTCAGGGTATGCGGCTGGCTTAACAGATCGTCCTTGCGACACAATAAAGGCAGCTGTTGTGTTATTGTTTCTTTTGGAAAAATTTCACGGGATTTTCGATTGATGATGAAACGTTAAATGTGACATGAAAGGTAAAATACACCCGTTTCGTCCATGCCGATCGATTGGAAGCATAAATTAAATTGATGAAAATTTTATATAAAGTTACGTAAATTAACTAAATTTATATAACTTTTTTAACTGTATAAATGTATGAAAAAGTTTCAATAACTTACTTCTATTCCACAACGGGTTCCTTTAAAATACACGGTAAATCTACTGTCGTTGACGTGAGGGTAATACCGATAGAGTAGTTGTAAAGTAGATGAAATATGCATTTTTCTTGCAGATTCCTGACGTTGATTGGGAATTTCAGGACGATTCATTCCATTACGAGTTCGTATCTCCATACTGCAGTGCAGGTTTCATGCCGAGTTGGAAAACTATGAAATGCTGTGAGTCAAATTGCTTTAAGATCCTTAATGAGACCTCCACTAATATTATGTTCTTAATACTAGTCGACTCCCCAAGAGTGCTGACCACTCTTCTAAGTTCCTCTCAGATAATTGAATCGGCTTAGTCTTAAATTAGACGTTTTAACTTCTTTTTTACTTAGTCATGGCTGACGATATTCCTCTTACATGTGCTTTTTACGTGACCCGCAATGCGGGATCCAAAACGTCACGGCCAAACGGCACTACCGAACGGCATCCCATTCTGACAAACGAAACTCAAGTCAAGCGAGCCAAAAAAATAAATACGCCCACCGACCTGCAGAGACAAACCCCCAACCACCCACTCAAACATTAAAAAAAAACCACAAAAGGACGAACAGCACGCAGCGAAACGAAACACCCCTCCCCAGCACACCACCGTCCAAAAAAGGCAGCCCCAGATAAACGGCGAAAATCGCCTTCAACCTTTCATGTTCTTGAGTAGTTTTAAGCCTGGGACCAACCGTCCGTTTCCTATCGCTAACATAGAAGTCTACATTCCTACAGATTCATGTTGATTACAATCCTGTTTCCTTAAAGCATCCGCATTGTTCTCGCATTCTATATTTCTTTAATTCCTTTGTCTTTCTTAGCGGCCTGCGTGGCTGGAACTTACCACAACCAGACGTTGGAAGATTGTATTGCTTGTCCGTTGGGATCGTATCAAGACGAGGCCGGTCAGGAAAGTTGTAAACCTTGTCCTAATTCTGGGACTACCGAGGAAGGCAAAATGGCGGACAGTCTTCAATCGTGTATTTGAGCTTCTTGAGATCGAAAAAAGTAGACTATATTAGTACAAAAAAATGATAAAGAAAAAATCACAGTCTAACATGTACTGGAATCATCATGGACAGTTTTATAAACTGAGGAGATGGCCTTAATACTACTCCAACTGATTTGTAAAAAAAGAAGAAGAAGAAAAACGATGTATATGAGTTTGTATGTCAACGTGAAAGTGGGATGATGTGAATGTTGTTATATTAAAACATAACTAACGAAACGTTTATGCTGTTGCGTTATTATTTTACATAGCTTAGTCTCACAATTAGACGTATGCAAACCTGTCATGAAGAAAATCGCAGTTTCACACTGGAATCATCATGGACGGTTTATAAACTAACGAAATAATCTTAATACTACTCCCATTAATTTGAAAAAAAAGTAAAGAGAAGAAAAAACGATGTATATGAGTTTGTATGTCAACGTGAAAGTGTGAACTAATGTGAATCTTGTTATATTAAAACCTATATAAAAGGAAAGTTTTGTTATAGCGTTATTATGGCATTTAGCTTAGTCTAATAATTAGACGTATATGCAACCTGTCATGATTAATGTGACTTTAGTATTTCTCATATTTTGTGAAGCTGCGAACTTTAACAGTTCTCGCCTCAGACTGGTAGAATGGATAAATTGATGATTTGTCTGTATTGAGCGTCTCGTTCTTGTTTTATCTGAGTAACGGATTCAGAATGCGAGGAGGTATGTCGATAAGAATATAGTCTCCTATAAGGTCTAAGGGAATTTGTGAAACTTAAATTTGCATATGTTTATTATAAGACACCCTCCTGTCTCCTCCCACCCATTGATGGCCCCTGATATGTATTAATGTTATAAAGGTTCATTTTGTATATACATACAGGGATACATAAGTAAATATAATACTTATAAGGTATCAAGACAATTCTAAACCTTTCTTTTGTGTTGAATTGGCTTCCGTCTGATGGTCAGTATACGTGACGTCTACCGAAAACCCGGAATATAGGCCTACCTGCAGGGGCGCAAGCATGTATATATACGTCTGTCCTCTCCCATCCCCCCCCCCCCCAGAGTGAAATTAGAGGATCAGTCCGTCCCTCTCCCCTCCCTACCGACTGGCAGACAGAGTATTCCCAAAAATATATATAGTGTATAGTACATCAAGATATGATATGTATGTGCGGTACAATTTACACAATCTTAAACATTACTCAAGTTACTACATATAGCATCATTTTGCATCTAAGCTACACATGTTAGCAAAGCTTCAACATGCAGGAGAACCAATTTTTCGAAACTTTTTTCTGAAGAGCGTCCTCTATTATACATGGCTCTCAGCAATTTCGCGATTCGTGTACCTGAATTATCTTGATCGTCTGGTCATGCAGGATGACATACGGTTACTTTGCAATGCTAAGAGAACACATGTGTTATAAAAGTTGAAAGAACTGATCCCTCTGATTTTCGTCATGTGATTTAGAATTATCCTTTGGCGACTTGATTTCACCAATACTTTGATCAGATTCCGCCAGAGTGAGCTAGATTTATAGTTTTAAAGGTCTTCAGTCAACATGACCAAAGAAAGATGGTTTTTCCTAACTTTGTGCATGCGCTAATTTGTCTGTAAATTTACCCAACTTTCCAGCTACAACCCAGCCCATAAAGGTTCATGCCCCTTCCAACATTAGTTGGGGAAAATTGGGATCCCAACCCCCCCCCCCTCTCCCCCAACTGAGTCACTGGGTGCTGGAGTACTTGACACAAATGAATCCAGAGTGTTACAGCCTTAGGTCAATTCTCTTTTTCAATAAGTGACTAATGCATCCTTACCAAACAAACAAACCGACCTACCTCCTCCCCTCCCTCACCCCTCTCCCCCCCCCACACACACGTGAGGGAGTCATTGTTTGTTATTAACTTCGAAATGCTAACCAAACTTAAGTTTTACACAAGGTAGACATTTAGGAGTCAAAGAAGACAGATAGTAAGTACTTTAAGCTCTTTCATTTATATTATTCATCAATATGCTGTTTCCAGCACAATGTGACAAAGAAATTCTTCAATGGTAGCCAAATATATACATATTTATTTCTGAATACCCCCACCACTTCTGCTAAAGCCCTCTTATGACAGACAGTAATTACAAAACAATGATTTTTTTCTCTAGTATCAAGAGTATCGTAACATGATTGCTACTATAACCATAACTATAACATCTTTCTCTCGGAGCAAGAATAAAAACATGATCGTTATGATAACGTAAACATCTGTCTCTCGGAGCAAGTGTATCGCAAAATTGTGCTACTATAACCGAAACATTCTTTCTCTCGAAGCAAGAATATCACAAAGTCATTGTATCTATGACTGTCACACATCGCTCTGGAACAAGAGTATCACAATATGATAGTTATGATAATCTTAACATCTTTCTCTCCGAGCAAGTGCATTACAAAACGATTGTTACTACAAGACATAACCTTCAAAATGACATTTACAGCTTGAAAAAAAATCTTGCTCTGAGCAGCAGTATCACAACATAAATTTTACCATTAGTATAACTTCTCTATAAACCCCAACTGATATATTACAAAAATTAATTGGACATTGGATGAGTTTTTTAAATTATTCTCTCCAATGCTGTCAAGTTGAATAATATTCTCAATTATTAAAATCTCAATGAGACAAAATTATCTTGTACAATGTTGCTGTTGAATATCATAGAACAAAAGATTTGAATAATCTGGTTTTCTGTGAAAATAATCACAACCAATAGCATACTGTAAATTTTTCCTACATTTTTGGCTCATACAACATCTAGATTTAGACACTGAACAATATTGAAAACATTGCATATAATTAATTTCATGGTGGATCAAAATGAAGTGATTGAAAGACAAGGTAAATGGACCTCATTAGCTCTCAACCAACCCCCCTCCCTCTATGACCAAGCCAAGAAAAAGATTAATCTTCCAATTACTTAAGCAGTCGTTAATGAATTAAGTAATTAAGTACCATTCATTAATTAGTTACTAAGTATGCTGATACTGAAAGTTGATGAGTAGGGGATGGTACCCAGCACCTACTTGGGGAGGGGGGGGGAGGCATAGATGGGAAGAACTACCTCCGAAGATGCATTTAAGATATTGTCTATCACTGAATTATAAATAGCCTTTGACATATTTCAGTGCCAAAAGTTGAAAACGGGTTAACATTTTTTTCCATATAAAACCACATTACTTGTAAATTTTTGGGGCAAAAATGACAATGACTTAACATTTTGTGCAAATTTTTATGGTGCTTTCTTACTCTTGTAACACATAAACTTGAAACAACAATTTATACCGTAGCAAGGTTTTCTTCCATATTTGCATTAAAGCCAAACAATTTTTTCTTGGCACCAAATGATCCTTCTCTCCGATAAATTCGTACCTCTCTAAAATATATTAAATTGAATATTTTCTACTTATTTCAGATGAGAAAAAGAAAAAGAAAATCAGCTAATGCTGGATAGCTCAGACAGTAGGTAATGCAGAGAGGTTGTCTGCCTGAGGCTACTGGTTCAAATCCTGTACTACGCAAATAATTATTCGAATTTTTATAAAAAATTCACAAAAATAAAAAATGTATCAATAAAAAATGAATAACATATAGTAAAGTGAGTATGATTACACATCAAGCGGAAAATTACCATCTCAATTTAGAGAGGAGAAAAAAAAAGAAATGAAAAGCACAAATAGGAGAGGCATTTCTATTTCACATAATTTGAAACCAAAAATATGTACTTATTTTGATACAAATGAACTCGCTTTACAAACGTTACTTCAGAAAACTGACAAAACCATCTATGATGATAGTGCCCATTGGCAAAGGACACTGTTACTGTGCCCAACTCTTGTCCTGCTTATTATTGCTAAAGGTTTTCAAAAGTATCCCCCTGGATATTCCGACTGTCCATATCATTCTCTGACATTCACAAGTGGCAAAATAACCTACATGGTGCCACAGAAAGTGTCTGTGACTGTGGCGATAATCAAATATCAAGTATGCTTGACCATCATTAAACTTTCTAGAATACTGATCACCTTGCAATGCTTCTTCTGGTTAACACACCCGTGGCAATTTTAGAACATGGGTCACAATGGGAGACATATATATCACCTAATTTGACAGGGAAAGGGCATATTTTGTAGATATTTTATACAAAACTATTATTCCTAATTTTTGACAATAACCAGATTATTACATTTCTATCACCCATTGGTTCGCTATAGAACACAAACTGAATGCGATGCATGCCGTTTTAACGATCAGTCTAGTTTTAGGCGCAGAAGAAACTTGGTCGGAGGAGATGTGAATTAAGGATTAAAAAAATGGAATGTTTACAAAAGCGGATGAAATTATATCCAGATCAAATGCATGGTTCCGATAGAAGTACATTCAGACGGTAAGAGTGACCACTGAATTAGCGATACCGCAGAGATTACCTCCTATCTTTATGTATAGGTAGCCGTCTACTCCCCAGTCCTTACCCCACGAGTTGCGAACTACATAGTACGGAACTGGACCTGAAAAAATATTTAAAAAAAAACAATTATTGATATTGTTTCAGAAATACTCTGTTTTTTTGTCACATCACAGTCACAGAAGACTTGATGTTTAGGTTCACCGCTTTGTACGCACAGAGAAGGCAGATTTCAAGGCCCAATTACTACAACAGCAGTTTGCATTGTCTTTGACTTAAATTTACATAACTAACATAATCTTACATAACCTAAGTCATTACATGACCGTATTGTTACGGGTGATGCCGAAAATGGCACAAATTTAAGATACTGCTTGGACTTTTGCTTCACCTGGATAAACCTTTTGAAAACGAGAACTGGAAGGAAATTAAGACTCACCTGACGTATCAAAGCCAATCACCTGGACGGCGTGGTTTTCAGCTTGAGCAGAGCAATGGTGCTGTATAACCCCACTAACGTAGTCCTGCCAACTGGTGGCATCGACCGCAACCGTCAAAGGACCGTGGTTAAAGACGGTGTTCACCATTTCTGTTTCTCGATTTATGTAGCTGTGACAAAAAGATGAATACAGATCACTCTTCAAATTATAGGTTCTTCCTCACATTAAACAACTATGAAACCAGCTATAACATTGTGCAGTCGCATTACGTTACTATTCCATGTTCCAGGGTATTGTATTCTGAATTACAAACTTTTATCCAAAGATACCCATCTATTTCATTCCTTTATATACTGGGTTTTTTCCCCCACCACATTTAAGAAAGGTAAATATATCTATTGTCAAAATATGAAGGTAGGTATAGATGTATTATATAAATGAAGTGAACTTAACAACCCCTTCTAACTTACTATGAGCTCACACTCCTTTTTTTGGTGAATGTGTCTCTGTCTTTGCTGAATTTCTGTACATCATTTCAGTCACAAAATAGCTCACTGCACCCACTCCAGTAGCTAACATATCCAAACTTTTAGCCTTCTCTCGCAAAAATTCCATTCAGACAATACCATTTAAGTTAAGATATATTACGAATGTGTAAAAGTAAGTTGGCCTGATGTTTCGATCCTAGCAGGATCTTCTTCAAAGGCTAAATGACAAGTAACAGTAACAGAAGGGACAAAAACA
>KN893014.1:10934-21466 GCA_000934455.1 Apostichopus parvimensis | reverse complement strand
AGGATCTGTACTGTACAGTAAACCAGGCCTTTCTAATCCTGTATCAAAGAAATCTGTTTTTTGTTGTTGCAAAGATTGAGTGTTATTAATGCTGCATCATTATTAAAGGGTGTGAAGACTCTCGCAAAAAGAAACGTCTAATGCCGGTAATTTGACCTAGTTTCGAATGAGGTGTAACCGAAGTTTTAAACACCACCATCGATCCCAGAAACTACACACACAGCTTGCTACCGTCGGTAATTAGACACTAGTGTACAGTGAGTACATACAGCTGCGGTCAATACCCACAGCACAGTATGCAAACGATACAGCGATAGACATCTCAGGTCCAGCTAAAGATAACAAGGTATCACGTTTCATTACTGTCTGCATTTTGTAGCGACACGAACAAAACGCCACTTGCAAGCAACAGAAAGTTAACTTTTTCAGATGGCCACATGCAGTTTGGGGCGAGTCTTCAATGCCTTTAAGGTTGTTTTAGAAGGGTTGAGGACGAATGATGATCAGTTCAGTGACTTTCTGGCTATTTTTGGGCTAGTGTATTGTTGACCTTTATCAGCTAATATTGACCTCATACCCATCCACAAGATAATAACCCCATTAATTCCATTGATATCTTATATAACTTGAAAGAAATTATAAATTTATAACATCTTATGAATTTGTTTGTTTTAGATTTCACCGGTAGATATCTAGGTCATTGAAATTGTAAGCAAATATATTGTTATGGCCACTGTAGTATTACTGACCTTTATCAGCTCACAGTCTTTGACAAGATAATGACCCTTATCATTTCCATTGGCATCTTAGATAATATGTAAGAAAGTATATAAATGTATAACATGTTATAAATTTGATGGTGTTAAACTTCACCCATAGATATCTGGGTAATTGAAATTTTAAGCAAATATTGTAGTGGTCCACCTTTTGGGGCCATGTACTACTGACCTTTATCAGCTCACACTCTTTGACAAGATAATGACCCTTATCGCTTCCATTGGCATCTCAGATAATATGTAAGAAGGTATATATAAATTTATAACATGTTATAAATTTGATGGTGTTAAACTTCACCCATAGATATCTGGGTCATTGAAATTATAAGCAAATATTGTAGCGGTCCACCTTTTGGGACCTTTTCATTTGTGACCTTTATCAGCTCACACTCTTCAACAAGATATTGACCCTTATCACTTCCATTGACATCTCATATCATATGTAAGAAAGTATATAAATTTTTAACATGTTATGAATTTGTTGGTTTTAGATTCCACCGGTAGATGTCTGGGTCATTGACATTTTAAGCAAACATATTGCAGTGGTCCACCTTTTGGGAACATTGTATTACTGACCTTTATCAGATCAACTCTCCTGACAAGATAATGACCCTCATCACTTTGGTTAGCATCTCAGATTATTTGTAAGAAATTAAAAATTTATAACAGATTATAAATTTGATGGTGTTAGATTTCACTGGTTAGATATCTAGTCATTTAACTTTTAAGCAAATATATTCGTTGCTGTCCACAACATGTATTGTGTACTTTGCAACTGTCAAAGCGCCCTCCATATGTGTATCTCATAAAAAAAAATAAACTAACTGCTAAAATAGTACTTGCTCAGACCATGTTTAGTTATAGGATACTAATTTGTTGCTTTGTTTTAAAACTCACGGGTATTGGTAGCAAGAGGAATGTAGCAAGTGATTGACAAGTTGGGAGAATAGTTTCCTAGCTGGGTCTGATCCTCCCTCCATCCTACTCTGTTGCAGGGTTCCACTTGAAGGGTTTGATCCACGTTTACTTTACTAAATTTAACACCAACTGCAGAGTTGAACACCATGCTCATGATCTAATGTAAACATATATTTGCACCCACCATTACCCTCACCATTGATCCCATCATTGCACCCATTATTGCATCCACCATCAAATCCACCTATTTCATTCCATTATTGTACCAACCCACCATTTGCACCCACCAAGGCACTTACCATAAAACTCTACAGCTTGGCCTCTCCCCCAACTCAATTTTATAGTGCATTGTGTTCTAGTTTCCCTTGTAGCAATTAAGACACAAATGGTAAATGTCAGAGATCTGTCAGTTCTCCTGTATGCAATAAACAGCTTATTTGCATAAAAAGAATTAAAGCTGTTTGTTTTTGCCGAAGATTTTCATCAAACCTCCCACATATTATTTATTACGATAAATTTATAGAATTTTGGCATCCTCCCACAATTTTCAGCCAAGTCAAGCTTATAGTGAGTGTGATTAATTAATCAATATGATTCATTCAACAACAGATCACCACACACAGACACGTTTCAAATTAGTTTGAATCCATACCGACTTGAACATTTTGGGGGACTTTAAAAATCGTTCCATTTAAGATGAAATTTTGCTAGTCCAGTTAATGAACAAACTACTTACCCTTGTTATAGGAGTTAGGTATTGAACATAAGACATTCATCTGAAAATTTATCAACATCAATTTGATAAAAAAAGAGAAAAGTATAGACATAATAACAAACTGCTTTAAGCCTTGATTTTTCAAGATTACATGACACCTTAGACCCTGAGGGTATTGACCAGTCAATTTACCTGATGACCTTGAAGTCAATCAGGCATTGACATTACCAGAGTGTACTGTTATAACTCAATATCCTTCATGATTGACATACACCCCCACAGCGTCTGGGGGTCATAACAGCAGTTAAATACGTGGTGATGATTAACATGTGGTTACTACAAAATGCAACTCTGTAGTAATTTGTCTCTTGATCAGTGTAAACCTGGCTTGGGGGACCCTGGTTTATAGAACTGGCAGTTACAGGCCGGAATTCAAACAGAGAAAAAAAATAGTTATCAAACCAGGGAGCTGCTACTCTAAGTTAGAGTAGCAGCTCCCTGATCAAACTACGTATGGTATCTATAGGCCCCCTGTTTGGGTCACTCCAAGATTAATTTATGTCGTCCAGTTACAGCTGTTGTTGACAAATGACAATTCATAATCATGGACGTTAAATATGAATGTAAGAGACTGACTTCGGTCAGCTTGCGGCATTGATAAGCCAATGAGGCTTCTTCGCGAGTTCCTGCTTGCAGGAGGATCTAAAATACATACATACTATACATCTACTGCAAAAGGCCTACATGTGTAAATAAAACAAGTATTATTTAAAAGTTAGAGGAATTGACATTCAGATCCTCACAGGATCTTCCTCAACAATTGAGGCTTCAAAAGTGTGTGTTAAAGTACTAGCTACTGCACTGTAATACATAGGAAGTCGATAGCCAGGTTGATCACGTCATCACCTCCGGGTGCTAAAATTCATGAATATTCACATTTTATAAAGATTTAAATTAAGTTGAAGATGCATTACCGTAAGTCACACAGTTCTTATAACATACAGTCAGCTGTTAGCATTATATATAGTCAACTCTTGCTAGTAGTGCGGATGAGTAACTTAGTGTTTGTCAGCTGAGGATCGACCTGCAGATTTAGATTTTGATTCAATCAAATTTTAATCTATGAATAGTACTGATCACTATACATATTAATGCATGTGCTTCCATCTGTCTACCCATGCAGTGAACTTGTTCCTACTTAATTTGGGATTTTTCTCAGATAGGAGTAAATGAAAACAAGACCTGTTGAAGACTGGACTGCTTAAATAAGTTTTTAAAAAAAAGGTTCTTTATATCCCTTTCAAACAAACTTTCCCCGACCCTCCACCTCCCTAACCCTTCGCATTACTCATACAAACTTACATTCTGAGCACTTAACTGATGGAAATATTGATGATATTCAGATATACTAGGCAGTTTGTTGTCCTAAAAGACTTGGTAAATATAATTTCTCAAATTATTATTTTTTAAAAATATTTTGCTTCCCTTCAAGTCTTCCATTGACCTCTCCTGTTTCAAATTAAGAGGAAACTATCTGTGGGAACAGTTTTGTTGCATTCAGGAAACTTTGCATTATTACAGGTTTCAGTGTGTAAAGGTATTTACACAATGGTTTCACCGACACAATGATAAGGGTGCAATCATGCTATACATTAAAACACAAAGGAACATCAGACAAAGATCCATTGTGTTTGGGGATGATTAATAATATTAGTTACTGGAGCCCATCACGGGGGGGAGTTTCTCATTCCCCATTTGTAATGTCAACGGAATACAGTTTAATTCTCTAACTCTGCACATCAACTTAAGGAGACAGAAACGCAACCATCATCAGTGGTTTTAAATGGTGTGAAGACTCGCGCAAAAAGAAATGTCTAATGCCGGTAATCTGACCTAGTTTCGATTGAGGTGTAACAGAAGTGTTAGACACCACCATCGATCCCAGAAAATACACACACAGCTTGCTACCGTTGGTAATTAGACATAATTGTACAGTCAATACATACAGCTATGGTCAATACCCACAACACTGTCTGCATTTTGTAGCGACAAGAAGAAACGTCATTTGCAAGCAACAGAAAGTTAACTTTTTCAGAGCGCGGCACGCGGTTTGGGGCGAGTCTTCAATGCCTGTAAGTGATAGATATTATTTCCTGTGCAACAAGGAGCTGAATCAAGAGAAACAGCTTCATCATGGAGACCCAACTTCAACTACTTGTTGTTTCACTACTAAGACTATATTTAATTGTTTGCTTAGCTTGAAACAGATAATGATTTTTTTAATGAGTAATCTTTCCAATTATCTAACTCTTCTCACATTCAACGACTTTTAATCAGATACGGGAGATTAAAGGGAAAGACTCATGTTATCTTTTTAGTAAGCAGCATTTTCAATATTTAATTTGCACACTGAGTGAATCGTGCTTGCGGTAACCTATTTCTGAGTGCTGATTTCAACAGCGTTGTTCCTCTCCTTTGATAGTGACTATTGATTTCTTTGAAATGGATTTGGAGAGATAGAGAAGTTATCTTTCAGAAAATGTGACAGGGATTCAGATTGGTTGAGATTTGCCACCAGACCAGACCTTGGCAAATCAGGAGTTCTTTTAGATTTGCTTGAAATTAAATCACTCCAAATCATGTCAGTGTAGCACTATAACAAGGAAGTGTGTGTATGTCCTACACAGGATTTACATATAACAGCTCTGACTCATAGACCAAACTTACAGATAACTTTAACATTATGGATGATTTAAGTGTGCAAATTTGTGCCACAAGGAATTGATCCCTCCCCTCCTCATCCTCATCCTCCCCCACCCAACCCACCCCACCTCATCTCTCCCCTCGTTCTATAGCCAGGAGACACAAATCCAAACAAGAGTTCAAAACATAAATTTTGTCTAGAATGAGATTCCCCATTCCCCACTATCCCCTACCCCTTCCCTCCCCATCCCCCAGCGCCTTTACCAAACTTACCCTTCCCTACCCATTCCCCACCGTCTTTACCAAATTTACGCTTCCCTACCCATTCTCCACCGCCGTTACCAAACTCACCCCTTCCCTCCCCATTCCCCACCGACTTTACCAAACTTATCCCTTCCCTCCCCATTCCCCACCACCTTTGACAAACTTACCCCTTCAGTCATTCGATCTCTTTGAAGGACGTAGGAGATTGCAATCTTGCTAATCTGTGCAGTGGGTTCAATATCATGATATATTTCATCTGTCTCTATTTGGTATTTATCAACTTGCATGTAACATGTAATCTGCATTTTGCAACAACCAATAGTTTTCAAAGGTTTTCTTTTCAATATCACTCAAGCTTCAAATGTTGAAAAACAAGTTTGGCTTTCAGTTTTGCTTGCCAAACCAGTGATTATCAGTGTTATTGACAGTGTTATAAAGGAATTTAGGAGTGGATATACAGCAGAATTTATATAAAGGTTTGGTAGCCAGTGGTAGGTACTACAGTGTGTGAAAATCTGTGATTATGATCAACGCATACTGAGTTAGACCAAGCTGCTGCATCTATGCCTCTATAACTGACTTTCTGTATGGTTTGAGGTTGTGAGACCTCAACTCTTACAGATATTTTACAAACTTGCAGCGATGGATTTCATGTAAAGTATACAGTGCATATATTCCTTGAAAGAACTGATGGAATGCAAAATTCTTGACAGTGGATTTGAGTTCTGAGTAGGTGAACTGTGTGTTATTAAATGCAATGATTGGACCCATGTCTTCTTAATTGATGATAGATATTGCACACTACTACGTACACACAGCTGGCCTTTTACTAAAGGATTGGATATTACACATGTAGATATCTACTCATCGTGCTGGATATGAGCCTTTGGTACTCTATAGAGTATCTCATTAATGCTATTCTGGATTAATTTAAACAGATTTTACAATTTAGAGATGTCACTTAAATTAATTGACAGGATTATATAGCAGAAGAGATTTACGACCCAGTGCACCATCCATCGATTAAATATGGTTTTTGGCGCTGGATTAAAAAGGTAACCTAATTTTTTTTCAACGTGTTTCTGAATTTTATTTTTCTCATATAATTAGTGAAAGAACAGTGACAGAACAAACATCGTCCTTACATCCTGTGAGACACTTATCTACGTAGTTCCTGAAAGTAGTAGTTTGAAATGGATGCAAGATGATCACCAACAGTCTATCAAGGACCCCTCCTACGCCCCTCCTCCCATCCCCTCCCATCACCTCCCAACCAAATCAGTTTAACAGCAATTATTTTCATGCAGTGTCAGGGACCATGATTGATCATTATTTTTGCTTCTGTTTAATTGTGAATTTTTTTTAGAACAAACTCAAATTCCAGCACGAGTACACAGAGAAGAAAAGCTCAAAATGGATAACCTGGGACACCCAAACCCACAAACTCCTCCATAAATTCCTCAATTTTCTTCAGATGTTGAACTATGTTAAACTATTATGACACCAACAATTTGCTAGATGTTCTAAAAATGACAATTACAATGTCTCACAAAATTACAAAACATTTCAAGCATTTCTCGGCCACTTTAATTTTTGGCATGAATATTTTGGTTCTTATATTCCTATATTCTTCAACAAACCTAATTGCCTTTCAAAGTGATGTAGTATTCTAAAGGTCTTTAGCCGTTACTGGGGGAGCCGTTACCGAGGGAGCCGTTACAGAGCCCTGTCCCTGGTGATATGGTAAAACAATATTAATAAGGGAGTCTTTTCAATTTATTTTTTTGTCCAAAGTTTGTCTGATAGCCATAAATGAAATAATCAGCTGGCACATTGATATTATAGCATGGATACCTACAGCATTGTGCCCTGTTACTACTGCATGGTATACTAGGCATGTCCATAACAACTCCCTGGTCTGACCAGGGAGTTGTTCTGACACATTAATATTACAGAATGGATACTGTACCTACAGCATTGTGCCATATGTCTACTGTGCAGGTACAGTAGGCATGTCTGGCCAGGGAGTTTATGGTCTGGCACATTGATATTATAGCACGGATACCTACAGTATTGTGCCTTGTTACTTCTTGCATGGTATACAGTAGAAAGCATATGCTGTATTTGCAGGGAATGTCCATTGATAGAGTATGTTGTCATACCTGTGATGGAACTCCTGAAACTCTTGTTTGCTTTTTTTTTAATTCCAGGACTTATGAGCTCCACAAGGAGGCTTGTGATAACTATATGTGCATGTGATGAGGAACTGGGTGCAGGAGTGGGGGGGGGGGGGGAAGGGGGTGGGGATTGGGTTATACTGTAGAATGGTTCTATCTAAATAATTCCTTCCTCTCATGCCCTTGTTGGGAGACCACTGGCTTCTGTTAAAACTTGACATTACCATTGGTTAAAGATTGTTGAGGTTGTGGATTAATAGATCTAGTACACTTGAAGGTTTCCTCCTAAGTATATATTTCGAGGAAACCTCAGGGTGAACTTGTCAAAAAAACTTATTCACAAACATTCAAGACAGAATGGGTCAACAATGTTCACCACTCAGTGACCATTTTTGGACTTCCTAGCATATTTGAGTTCAATGCCTGACATTAAAGTTAAGTACAATTATGGTCAGAAAAAATGGCGCTAAATATATGTAAAAACAAAACATAATCTCAAAAAGCATTAATAGTTAAGTCTATTTTGAATGGACTAATTGTTGTTGCTATGTGGTGATATTGCCATAGTTACATACTGTACACCTTTTGAGTCCACCTATACTATTACAGTGTAATTTGCATTCATGCCTTTGTATTCATTGGAGACAAACAAAGCTGCTGTAAAAGGTGGACTTAAGATCTCCACTATTTATTTATTAGAATTGACTCAGATTCTAATACCTGTCATAACTACACACGTACAATCCCACCTAATTCTTTTCGTTAAAGGTCTTCTGTAGTTGGACCATGACTGTCCTAAGACTTTGCCGATAGTACATGTAAATTATTCTTAAAATACTTAGATGTCGGCTCAAATATACCAGTAAATTAGTCACTGGCAACATTCAGCTGGGAAAGGTTGATGTCGTTGAGAGACCTGGACGCAAATGATCTTGAACTGAATGGCAAAGTTAGTTTTGACCAGTCATGTTAGTAGTCACGGTGATATGTCCATAGTCACGGTGATAATGATCTTGTAGTATGTGTATAGTACAGTATATATCTCTGTTTAGAATATTTGGGGAAAAGATTGTGTTTCCCTTTAAACCTTCTATGCTTGTGTATATACTCTCATATCATATTTATTTCAAGCAAACTCTTTTTAATAATGTACTTGACTGTTGGACAGAAGAAGAACGATTGGATCGGAAATGAAAATGAAATTCGCAATATTATACTGTAATTGTCCATTCAATCGTGTTTAGATATTAAACTGAGGAAGTTTCTAGGACTACTGTATAGTACACATACACCCTGGCGCTAGCCTATATCTGTAAGTTCATGGTGAGATGTCAGTCATAAGTTCATAACTCAATGCAAATCAGACTTTATTTTACAGTTCAAGAAAGGAACAGCAAAAGGAGTGCTGTAGATTTAGTCTATACATTACTTCTAGAAATTGTGCTCTAGAGATTCATAACTGCTTGTCTGCAAAGTGAAGAGTAGGTAAGAAATTATTTTACCGTTTAGGCTAGCTGGCCACCGGAAAAAAATTGAAGTGTTGGAGACTTAGTCCATACATAACTACTGGAAGTTTGCTCAGGACTCTCTAATACTGTACCTGTCAGATCCAAACTTTCCCAATCGTTTATTTATTATTATTTATTTATTTATTAAGAATAGATTTACCGTTAAAAGTAAGAGCATTTGAAGGAGTGTTCGTGACTGAATTAGAATATTTGCTACCCTTTATTCAATTGAAAACTGTGTATTCGGTTAATATTATGCCTGGGGTAGGGATGGATAAACTGCTTCTCAGATGTAAGTGAAAGTTGATAAGAATTCAAATTTACAAGTGATAACAAGCAGCTGAGGCGGCGTCTGGGACTGTACGTCATTGCTACCCTGTAAGCAAATAGACCTATATTTTTAATGCTTTGTGTGGAAGTTGTGCTGTAGGGATCCATAACTTCCTGACATGTGCAAATGAAACACATGCAGGTAAGAATATAATTTACCATTTCAAGTTAGAAACAATATTTGCCCATATTTTGATGATATTTATTTCAAAAGTCATATGTTGTATAGTTCATTACACTTGGCTGGTCTCCATAGAAACTCATTTAGTTTGTGAATTCCCAGTAGATTCAATTGTTGGTACCACTAAACAGTGTTATAAAATGTTCAAAACCTTGCATTACACATTTGAGCAGTTTTGTTCGTTGAATGCAAACTGACCTGACTTCAAATGAAGAGGATTTAATTACTTGTTATGCAGCTACTGTACAGTTTTAATCTACCCATGCAAGCAATCCCATAATCACAAAACAAAGGACAAATATGTGATACCTAAGAGTTTTTCTTGAAAAAGGGATTTTTGAAATTTTTTTGTCAATACTGTAGAAAGATTGTTTGTTAACACTTGTAAACAGGGTTCTATTGTTTAGTATGGGGGGGGGGGGGTCCTGTGGTATTATGTGGGATGGTAGGTTAAGGGCAGAAATTTGTGGCTAGAGTGGATTTGAACTAGTGACCTCAGCGTTATAGTTAGCCATGCCCTCTATCCTGGAGTCCATGGTTGTGACCCCTACAGAGCCTCCCCCTCCCCTCCCTCTAAGCCCAGGAGGAATGACATATGGAAAGAGAATGAAGTTTACTTCTCTTTCTTGCTTACCTGATTACTCACCATGGACCCCATCCCACCATTATCATTCTATCTGATGAAGTATGGTTCATGCAGACAGTAGCGTGGAGAAAGGGGAAACCGGGGTGGGACCATGGACTCCATCCCTCCAATTATCATTTGGGGTTAAACATTCTTTCAGGGGATATTTTACATTCAGTCCAGAGTTGAGAGTATTTATTCGTGCCGTACCTTGCAATTATGTAGGCCTAATTTATCGTCCTAATTATAGTCTTAATTAATTCATAGTCTAAATTATATGCCTAAGGATATAACCTTTATTATGTAGGTCAGTCAGGTGACTTTTGACTTTTCCC
>KN893013.1:4511-17699 GCA_000934455.1 Apostichopus parvimensis | reverse complement strand
ATTGTTTTTATTAGTGGGGTGGAGTCTCGGCTGGGCAGGCAGAGTTTTAACTCTCTTAACAGCAAACTTTACCCTCTATTGTACTTTTTGCACATATTTACTTGTATAATTATCACATCATTTTATATCCTCAGTAAAAAAGATTTATAGAGAGTTTGCAAACCATCAACATAATTTAGTTTATAATTAACAATGATGACATAGACAGTGTGACTTTGGGAGTCTATATTTGTTTCTTTACACCGTTGTAGCAGATAAATGTCAGCCGCCAATATGTTAATACCAACTACTAGCATTTGTATGACAGAGTATGTTGATATCATGTGAAGGTGCTTTAAGTTGCTATACACAGGAGACTCATCAAACTTCACTGGAAGAAGTGTATATGTTGGTTTGTCAGTGTTGACATTACAACATTCTTGTTTTATGGTTTCGAGATAATCGTAACCTTTGGATTCATGATGGGGTATGTGGGTGTGCGTTTGTGACGCCCAGCTTTTAAAAACGATATCTGAAGAACGGATGGTTGGACCAATTTCATATTTGGTGTGTAGAAGGACCACATTGAGTGCAAGAAGCCTATTGTTTTATGTGAAGGTCAGAGGTCATTTGCGGTCACCATGGGTCACATTTTGACAACCTTGTAAACACGATATCTGAAGAAGGGAAACTTGGGCAGACCACATATTTGGTGTGTAGAAGTACCACATTAAGTCAAGAAGCTTGTTGTTTTTGGTGGAGGTCAAAGGTCATTTGAAGTCAACAAACAACAAATATTTACTTCACTCCCCTCTTACCTGTCTCTGTACACTAACACACCTTCCTTAACATAAAATCGGAAAGGCAGCTTGGAGAGATCGCATATTTGGTATGTAATTTTACTCGCATTGAGTACAAGTAGCCTAATATTGTGGGCGGAGGTCAATGGTAGTTTAAATTCACCCGGGCTTAAATTGTGAAAATCATGTTTTACACAATATTTCAACAAGGACAGCTGTCATATTTAGTACGTTTATGTATCACATTTAGTACAAGAAGCCTGTTGTTGAGGTCAATGGTCATTTCAGTACAGCCTGTGTCATTGTGAATATATTGTTTGTCAGATCACACTGCTTTACACTGTATTACTAAGATGAAGTATGTAATTGTACACCCTCACTATACATTACGTCAGATTCATGAAGAAAACTACTCATGTTCCATCATCAAAACCACAATGCATTTGTGCATTCTGGTTAATACTTTAAGATTTTGTTTAAAAACATTTACCTGCAGATCAAGAACCAATATCACGGTATGACTAATGGTATCATCCAAACAGTCAGATAATATAAAACAAAAACAAACATGTGTAAATCATGCAGCTTGATAGTGATATGATTTTATTATTTGTCCATAGTTCCTGATGTTTGTCCAGTAGGTTACCATGGTGACCAATGTACAAAGAAATGTCTGTGTCTTGATGATGCTGCTTGTGATAAGGATTCAGGAAGATGTGAAGGTAACAACTGTGCTGCAGGTTCAATGTTGGTTCCAAATGGCCAGACCTGTCTAGGTAAGTTTCTTAGTGCACTAGTCTATACTCATACATTCCATGAGCTTTCATCTTAAAACCCAAAGAGATGCAGGATTCAGTACAAAAGAAAACTATAACTTAACTAATTATGTGTCTTAATTATAAGTTATTAATTATAAGTTGTTTTTGAAAATAATGAATGACGGCTCCCATTCAAATGTTATATTGACTTCGATCAGCTAGCATATAATTGTAGCGCAAAACAAGAATTTTGGGCTTTTCATGATAAATTACTGAATCGTGGGCCAGCAAATTTCAATTGATATTATTAATTAATGTTAACATATTTCTTTCTCTACTAATTGGGGATGTATACTTTTAAACATAGGCCATTTGTGCCATGAATCCTTACTGTCTTCAAGATGCAGTCAGCATTTAAAGCATAAGAAACTTTCTTAAAAAGACATTTATTAATTAGCCCTGTCTCTCATGAATAATGTTGTGTATATTAAACTATATAGCTATAGTTGGTTGTATCTTTAAAATGAATACATTTATATTAATAAGTGTGAATTATAATAATAGGAAAAGTAGCTTTAGGATTTTAGAAGGAGCGAAGACACAACAAGTATAAAAATCAGGTGGGTCCCAAAATCCCACAGCTGTTCAGCTTTATTAGAACTTACGTTCTTCATACCATGTCCTCTAGTTCAACCATGTGTTGCTGGAGGATTAGGTTTAAATGGTTGTGAATAGTCTACTGACTTTATATAGACCATTCCACTAATTCATCTGAACAGGTAAGTACCATGTACAGATGAGGAATGCCAGAGTACCAATCACTGATCTTATTTTGTGACCTGCCTGCTTTGATTTAAGCCCAGCTGTTATAGAAGCCCCTATTCATCTCATATAAATGAGCAAGTTACCATATGGACACTTTCTACCTCAGTATTGCCACCTCTCATTTCAGAATGTCAAGCTGGCTTCTTTGGTGATAACTGCAGAGAGGAGTGTCGCTGTGACTCTGATGCATGTGACAGAGTTACAGGAGATTGTGTTGGATGCTGCAAGCATCATGCATTGATTGATTCCCCTCCATCCAGATGTCAGGAAGGTAATTATTATAGTGCTTGTGCACGCCACAATATTGGCATTACTGGCCAAAGGAACGATACCTACATGACTGGACGTTGAAACTTTAAGTTTCATATAGTCTATGTACATTTGCAGTAACAGAGGCTACTGTAGCTGCATAGCCAACTTATTTTGAGCCTGTGTCAGTGCTCACAAGTGCCCACATTTTGTAGGTACCTTGTGTGTTGTCCACCCAAAAACTAACACCATGAACAACCAAATATAGTTCTTCATAATACTGCAAGCACTCCAGGCGCACTACAATACTGCGTTTCTGCAGGCAAATGCAGTTCTAGTTTGTTGATATATAAGCGTGTAGCATCACAAAGAGCATCATTCATTATTACATGAATGAATTTCCAAATGCAGTAGTGGATTTCAAGTCAGTAAATTTGTGATGTTTCACAAGATAATGTCACTGTAGGTATCCTGATGCCCTAAGCTTGTATGAGTCATTGGTCTGTTCTGTCAGCTGGTGAGTATCCTGTAAGGTAATTTGAATTGTGAGTAACATAATAGCCATGTCAAGCTTTGGTCACAGTTTTTAGACAGTCAAAGATATTATTCTTAGGAAATCATATCTCATCCGACCTAATTACCACAGCTTGACAAGGAAACTTGAAACAGTTATGGGAGCAACTAACCATCCATTTCTATAACTTTATGGTCATTACTACAATGTTGCTGGATATCATTTTTTTTTTAGTTTATAGGGCTTTTTCCTCCTTACATTACAGAAATTAGTAATGTTACTGGCAATAAAACCAATCCTGGTACACAGTGGTCAGTTACATGTTGGGTTGAGGAGATACAGCAGAACTCTCCAAGGTACACAGTTTTCCTGTCCCAATCTATGGATATCAGTTCTCCGTTACTGCAGGCAACAAGTAGCCTTACCGAACCTAGCAATAGGGCTGGTTTTATTCAAAATGGATCAACATTTACAACCGCTAATGCACTAGCTGGGGATACATACTACTGTGTGATACCACACAGTACAGGATTTGCCTGGCTTAACACAACCTTGTCCCATTATGGTAAGATAACTGTTATATGTTTTACATGGATTACATTAGTACTTGTTTATATTCAAACTCCTAATATCAAAATGAAGTGTGTTTTACGTTATTTAAAGTGAACTTACAACTCTTGCCATTTTCAAATGATACTAGCTCTGATGTCAAATATTAGGTGGCAAACACTCTTAAGGTGGCAAACAAATACTCTATAAGGGCTTACCATGTAGCTAAACGCTATTGACTTATGATTGAATATTGTTGCTGAATTTTGTACATTTTCAAACATTTTTTATGTGCTTCTCCTGCTGACTAGTTGGTTAATTAAAGCAATTAAATATGTCAAACAATTTTTAGAAGCAAAGTGATAAGGGTGCCTCATTCAGAGATCTATTTTGGATCATGATGTTGGATCCTAAAAGGGGGCTAAGGGATTGTCTGCATTTTATTTCTAAAGAATACCATACAGGGACAGGGCTATGAGACTTCTGTTCTTCTTAGTTATTTTTCTCACTGCAGAATAAACATGATAATATTGTAATATATTTTGTAAAGAACCGCAAAAGTTTTCAAATCATTCTAAAATATCTATTATAGGATAGTAACTGTAGGGTATCTTTAAGAATTTGACTCGAGCAGGTCTGGTGATACCTTGATCAAATAACTTTCTTTGATTTTTTCTTCTTGTTTTATGGGGCTTGACAAGTACAATACCCTGTAGTTAAATCATGGTATAAATAAACAATCAGGAAATTTGATTGCAACAATTCTGAAAATTTGCTTCTAGGAAAGACAATTGGAGAATACTATTGCTTCATGCAAGCTGTAAACACTGGTGAATTGATTGTATTCAGAGATAATTAGTCACTGGCTCTGAGCTTACAGTATGTCTGTGACATGTGTAACCTTTATGTAGGTTTGGTACTGCCTATGTCATCAGTTTTACTTTAACATTTAATATTTTCTTATGTTTTATAGGTCTTCACCAATGCTAAACAGCCCAAAACATGGAAAACTAAGTCTTAATGCACTTACTAACCTTGCTCTTTGGAAATGTGTTGCTAAAATTAGTCAATTTATATATAGAAAATCTTGTCTGTATTTGCTGAATTTTTCATCATAAAATTTCCCACTTCTAAATAGAATTGTAGAACATTCTGTGTCATATTGGTTGCCAAAGAAACATAATTGTGCAGGGGAATTAAATGTTAATTTTTAACACAATAACTATACTAATATCTTTTGGAATCATTTGCTATCATTCTCCTCAACTACATATGTTCTCCAGTTGTTACTATCTGAGAGTAGCCTGCAAGCACCATGTAATATAATCTTTCACTGACAACACTGATAACTACAACAAAATACCAAGCTCTTGTCCTATTCTCACAGACTGGGGCAACAAGATGTTCTAGTGCAAATGTTAATTTCACAAAAGAGGGGCTTGCACACTCCACTTCTAGTGTGGTTTAATTTTATGTTCTCATTTCCATTCAGATCTTCCTGTCATCAGTGAATCGCCTGAAATAGTCAATATGTCCCAGACCTCTATAACCATTAAATGGAGAGCCTGGGATGAACAAACTGATTTTGGGGATCCACCGGTGGTTAGTTATATTGTGTACTACAGGAAGGATGCAACTGATAGCTGGAGTAATGATACTATCATAGAATCCAGTCAACTGCTACAGTACACACAGACCAATCTAGAAGAGGACACTATTTATGCCTTCAGTGTATCAGCTGTTAGGGAAGGGGACATGGGTGAGGGTCCTATAGGTCCACCTGTGTCTGTCAAGACATTTTGCGATGGTGAGTTAGTTATAATTAATCTCATCAATTTTGTTATTATTCAGATTTTATTTCGTCTTTTAGTTGTTTGAAGTTAAAAGGAGGTCACTATGATCGTAAAATGATAAAATGGTGCTGAAGATGTAAGTATGATATCCCATGCAATTTTTTTGACAGACAAAATAGTAATCAGGTGATCAGGGTATAAACATAGATCAATTAATATGAATAAACAGTTAGGAATCATACACAAATACCAACAGCACATTCAACAATGTCTTGGTAAGGATATGCAACACAAGAAATTCTATGCTTAGAAGATTGTGGAAATAAGGTATATTTATAGCATTCTGGATAGTATTTATTAATGTAATGTAGTATGTTAATGATAGGAAAGTTCCTACATTTTTATCTTACTCTCAGAAACTCTCTCATTGTATCCTCACCTTGTTTCATTTCTGTTATTTACAGTACAAAGTACTCCTACAGCTGTGATGGCAACAGTAACAGACTTGAACCAACTGAATGTTACTTGGCAGGTATGCTAAACAAATTTGAAAACGCTGTTAATTCATAGGAATATTAAAAGTGACTACAGTATATAGATATACTACACAATATGTTAAACAATATAGTGAAAAACTAGTCAGGCATTACCGTTGAGCTACTCAGTGAAGGATGCAGAGAGCTGGATCAAAGATGTAATCCTTTTGTGACAGAAGATACTGAAGAAATGTTAAACTATCCTCTTCCCTCCCCCCCCCCCCTTCTATTTTGGTTCCAGCTTCCCTACTGTACCTAACCTTCTCATCACACCTCACCTCTTTTCTTCTAGTTTCTTCTAGCCTCTTTCAGCTTCCTCTCATCTTGACTCATCTAGCCTATACATTGATGCACTATAAACTTAGTCATCAATACTAAATTATTACATAGATGATGCAGTGTCTTCTATGCTATAATTTAGCAACAATATTGAAAGTTTCCATGTTTGATCAATAGGTTGATGATAATGGTATCACTTGCAGTACTGGCATAACTAGTTATACTATCTACTACAAGGTGGATGGTAGTAGTGATGATCCACAGAGAATAACAACAGTCTCTGGAAGTATAATGTACACTGTCATCGAAGGACTTGAGCCTGGAGAGAATTACATCTTCACGGTTTCCCTAACAACAGATCAGGAAAGCCCCCTCAGTGAACCATCTATGGCAGTGACAATTCCAATGTCATCTACTCTAAAACCTAAGGAAGGTTAGTTTGAACAAGTGAATTTTATTATTTTCCACTCCTTCCCTTTCTTTATTTACCAAGAGAAGTACAATAGGATACCAAGGTAATCTTCTGCCAGTAACCTCAAAGGATGGGCTGAGAGTACTATTACTGCATTTTATGTATATTAGGAAATTGAGTATTAAGTGGCAATATTCAACACTAGGAATATGTAGAGTTTGCTGAGTTTAAACATAAATAATGTTGTAGTGCCTACAGTAAAACGTCCAAGAAAGTTTAGTTGTTTCATAGTTTCAAACTTTTGAAACTGTTAGAAGAATAGTAAGTTTTTACAAATCTGTTCATTGAAAAACAACTGGTTATGTGAACACATCCAATTTATTACACACACTTACTTACCTCACATATAAAAGCATTATCCTCTAATACTATGCTCTTGGTCAAGTCTTTTTCAAACAGGGGATGTGGCTTCCATCCAGGCCCTGACTCCTCCTTCCTCTTTTGACCATTCATATGAAATTTATTCAAAATTGGTCAAATTTTGATCATTTCGATAGTGTTGAGGGCAGACAGCAATGCACCTAGGGATGCCCATCCCAACTCAATTTTTGGCTGGTGGGGGGGGGGGTCTCACAAGGTTTACCCACAATTGGGACCTGTTGAATCCAGGTCAGTAGATACTGGAAGTCATCAACATTACCTACTCCATAGAGTTCATCTCCAACCCTCTGTTGTCTGGCAACTAGGAAGCCACACTAGAGTTGCTTCCGACCCAGGACCAACGGTAGACACTGGAGATGGAGATTGCAGACCTGTTGTAAAAAAAGCGATCAGAAAGTTCCAACCAGGGCCCTATTTCATAAAAGTTAAGAACATTCTTATCTTGGACTTAAGAAGAATAATCATTCTTAAGTCTGTAATTGTTCTTAACTTTAAGAACATTCTTATCTTCTATTTCATAAAGCAACTTAAGAAGAATTCATTCTTATCTTTGTCCTCAAATCGTTCTTAACTTTAAGAATGATCAGCATCACACTTAAGTATGTTCTTAAGTGTCACATGTCAATTAGGCGGGAAATTTTCAATAAAAACACATCATTGCTAATTTAGGTGTTTAATGTGGATGCCAATGAGGCTATGTATATGGCTTTTGGGCTGCTTGAAAGAGAAAACCATTGAGCTCTACGAAGGGAAAGGGTATTTAGGGACAGAACTTACACACTAGATCAATGGACAGACGGACAGATGCATGCTAAGTACCGGTTCAGTAGACTTGCGTGCATCAACATCATTGATATGCTTCAAGATGATATTTCTTTAAGCATATGCCCTACTTAATATAGGATAGGCTATGATAGGGGTGGGGATGGTGATGGGATAGCAATTCTGACTGGGGTGGGAGGGAGGGGTGAAGGGTAGAACTACTTGACGCAAGATTGTATGTATGTATGTATGTATGTATGTATGTATATGTGATCTTCCCGCAAGCAGGAACTCGCGAAAGAAGCCATGAAGGCTTATAGACTCGCAAGCTGACCGAAGCCAATCTCTCGGCACACATCCATTTAACGTCGATGTCGGGAAGTTGTTATTGAACAACACCCTTGCCAGAAGACACACATTGCTGTCGGCGGGGAATCGAACCGGGGATTGCCCGACTTCAGACCGTCGTCCTGGGGGAGGTTTCTAAGGGGGTATCCCCTCCCATTTGAAAATGTGGGTTTATATAAGGGGGATTATATGCAAAAATGGTGCTATCATTTGCCCTAAGTTGCATAGATTTTTTGCCGGTATCTTAGGTCTTCAGAATTTTGGGGGGCAGACACCCCCACCTCGTACACCTATGGTTGGTACGTTTGTGGTTTGTTGATAAATTTGTGCCCATTGCCCTCCCTTCACAAACTTACTCGTAGCTGTTTACGCGCTTGAACTACAAAAAAAACCAAGAGGGGCGGATCCGGATTTTTGGACAGCTGGAGGTTTAAGGGTTAATTGTGATCGCTGTCCTGGGGGAGTGATCTAAGAGGAGGGGTGTTATACTCAACTTTGAGCATAATTAAGGGTCCTTAGATATAATCTGGTGCTATTGCAACTTTTGAAGCAAATTAATTTAAAAACTAGTTTCTTGCCAAAAGCCCCCCCCCCCCCCATGTGGGCCTGAAATATATTTTGGGGGAAATATCTATTAAAATATTTTATGTTATTTTTATATATTATTATGGCCAAAATGTTCCTAATCTGTAGTGTTAGGGGTGTAATTATGTATGAAAAAAATTAAATAAACCATTTTGGCAAAGAATCAAGAACTTGGTTAAGTGTGAGGTACCGGAACGTTTTGCATTGACTTTGTATATGTAGACTTCATTTGAAGCTAGCGAACATGGTCGACCCACCCAATAACAAAAATAGTACACAAAACACAGAATTGAAGCTGGCAAACAGTGTAATTCTATCTTCAAAATCATACCAAGTTTTGTACGGTGGAGTATAAGATTTGCAAGATACAATTTATTAAAGTTGACAAGTGAAACGTGGTAAAAATGGACGATTTTCGGTCAATTTTAATTAAAACTTGCAAATACTTAGGTTATTCACATGAATATAGGAATAGTCCTAATTGGAAAATTTCGAAATTCTGCACAACGATTTTTCAATTTAAAAAAACCCTATATATAGATAGATTTCCCTACATAAAGATATGTAAACATTTATATATAAACTTTCGCCCCCCCCTGTCGGGGCTGCCCCCCTGTCGGAGCTTCTCCTCTTCCTGCCGCCTCTGTCAGATTTTTTTTAAAGGAAATCTATTGTTTTCTACATTTTTATTTGGCGAGAACATTACAAATTTATATAGGATACTGGAATAGAAATTTTAAAGTGAATTGTAAAATTGTTCAATTATAATGAATATAAACTGACTTTTACAATAGCATTCACGGCAAAAGATATTAAAGGGCAATTCCTCTCATCCCATGTAAGACTCAAATAAACGTAGAATGTGGCAATGTGGAATGCTCGAGTTAATACAGTAGATCATACACAAACTTCTGAAGAGACTCAGATCGCACAGCTGAAGTACATGCGATGAATGGGCAGGCAGGCAATATAGGATGATTTGTTTTCAGCACAGAAGTTTGCAGTCTCGAGGGTGATGTGAGAGCTATGCCCTTCAACTAGCAGGATGATAGGAAAGGTGATATCCTCTCTCTTAACGCTCAGTCAAACAAATTGGTGATCCATTCGTAAAAACTTCCGTGTTAATCCAGCCGTTCGAGGATTGTCCTACGCACCATTCCTCTGGAGCACCCTACAGGGGGTCGTAACACAGAAGCGGCTGTTCGGAAAGATTAACATAAGCTCCAAGAAAAGCCCTGTAGCATTCATACTAGCCAGGACGGTGATTTGCCTTTTGTCCGTGTTGCTCAACTGGTAGATGTACTTTGTCTCTCTTGGGGCCAATACTTTCTCCATGCTTCCTGCCAGTGGAAACCAACTTTTGTCACAGTTGAAAATGCGACTACCATCATTAAGAATTTCCTCCCAGTTTTCCACCGCCTCGGAACTGATATACGCCTTATAGTCCCCGAACCATTTTGCTAGTCGCTCGACTGTTATCATAGCTCTTTCTTTTCCCAGAGTCTCCCCAACTCTCTCCACCACAATCCGGTTTCTCTTCAGAAAGTCCCTAAACCATTGTGCTCCTGAAAAAAAAAAAAAAAATTTTAAGTTCCATACATTTTTGTTCCTCATATATCTATGTTATTGTTAAAACTGGGGTGGCGCCATGATTTCTCTGACACAGGGGCTAAGAACTCCGACAAAAAAATCTGGGTGCAGAAAATATATATATATAAACATGCAGTAAAAGAATTAGCCTAGCCTCACTTATGGATGCTAACTAATAGGCCTAGTCTCGCCAAATTGTTCAAACTTTTTGTTCAAACGGTTTGCCTCAGAAAGTTGTACTTGCAAGTAGTGTGAATGGGTTTAAGAATGCTTTGGACAAGCACTTTAAGTTTAAGCATTGTAATCGGGTCTGAGTGTTTGTGTCTTCAGTTTTTTCCTCTCCTATAGGGTCCATGATAGGGACTAGAGTGTCCCTCCTGTTCCTTTTTTCTACTAAACTGATCGTCCAACATTGGTTACCTCATTAGGCCTAGCCTAGTCAACTCTAACAACAGTTACTGAGTTAGCCTAGGGCCTATATGTAATTACGATTCACACATCCTCTATTTTGTTCTCGTTGTGAAGTCGAGGTGGTTTGAACATTTCCACTTCAAGACTAATTTAGAGATCACGAGTGTCAACTGTCAAGTCGTGATTACGGTATTCATTTCGTCAGTGCTGCGCAGCATTATTTAGGCCCAAGCCTAACTAACATGATTAAGCTTAGCCTATTTGTTACCGTAACTTACAACGGCCCTATGCGTAGCCTCTATTGTAATTAATATGTAGCCCTAACACTACAGTAGACAGTCTAACAGTAACAGTAACACTACAGTAGGCATAATCTACACACAGTTACGTTATGGATGCTTCACTCGAGCAGTTTTAGTACAACTTTCTGCTCTATTAAAACACTTTTTTGATGGTATTTAATAAGAACAAAACTACCCGTGAACAGTTTTATTGGGTATTTCATTATTTTGGATAAAAAAACTGCAAAGAAGGAAAGCTTTAGTCATTTACTTACCATTTTCTTTTTTCCTTTCGTGAGCACGAATGCGCGTTTACAAGAAAAAGTTTCAGACAAAGTTGGCGCTGCAGGTCAAAGGTCACATTCAGCCTCTTTCAAAGTTATAAAAGATACGAACTTTTCATAAATTCTTTAATAATCGTTCGTAACTTAAGAAGATTAATCGTTCGTAAGATACGAACTATTTCTTGTTAAAACTTCTTAAGTGACTTACGAAGAATTATTTAAGAAGATTCGTAAGTAATCTTTATGAAATAGGGCCCTGGTTATGTTACCATCATCAGTCTTCTTGAGTCCGAAGAAGGGAACAGAGCTTTGGAGGCCCATACTAAACCTAAAGCCCTATTAAGAAACCATTTCTAAAACAAAAGTCATTCCGGATTGAAACACTATCCTAAATCATTTCAATCCCAGAAAAGGGAATGTGGCCACCTCGTAGGATATGAAGGATGCACACCTGCACATCCCAATCAAGAGAGAGGACCAGAATTTTAAGGCGTTCCACTACCTGGGAGTGGATTACCAGTTTGTCGTCCTACCATTCGGCCTATCCAGGGCACCAAGGGTCTTCACCAGGGTAAGCAGATTCATGCTTGCATTTCTATGAAGAAAGGGCATGATACTATTTGCCTTAATGGACAAATGGTTGATCATTTCACCGGAAGAGGACTCAAAGAGAGACAAAGACCTCCCTCTTTCCCTCCCGGAGGTCCTAGGCTGGATACTGCATAAAAACAAGTCATATCTAACACCAACCCAATGTCTTACGTACCTAAGAGCAGTATTAGATCTACAAAGTGGTTAGGTCCTCCCAGAAGAAAGGGTAGACGCCCTCCCACATCAAAAGATGGATGTTCTATCGAAACATTGTTCCCAGGCTAGAGCACGGCTCAAACTAATCCTGTCCTGATGGCAGATTCTACCAAGGTGCAAACTTTGGATGCAATCACTACAACTACACCTCCTGCAGTGGTACAACCCTCCAAGAATCTGATGAACAAAATGATCCCTCTACCATCGGACTGACAGACGTTCTGTACCTGGAGGGGCAAGCGACACAACGTTTCCTCAGGCAGACCATTCCAAATGAACCACTTAGTCTCTGTACAAACAGACAACACAGCAAGTGCCTTATATCAACCACCAAAGGGGAACAAAGTCTCACTCATTACTTCAGAGAACATGGATCCTCCTTCTACTGACACACAGCATAGACCTTTGCACCTCTCACCTAGCAGTCGATCAGAACCTGATGACAGACGCTCTATCCAGAGGGCAGGTGAAAGAGACAGAGTGATCTCTTTCCCAAATCTGCGCAGAATATGTGTTCAGAACATTTGGGCGACCATTTCTGGATCTTTTTGCAACAGCGGACAACAAGAAGGGCCTGTTGTTCTGCTCAATACTCTTCCACCCAGAAGCATGCACTCTCGTCCCATGGATGGACCTGTCGACCTGAGCATTCCCTCCATAGTGCCTTCTACACAAGGTCCTAGTAACGCTACAAAGGAATGAACCGGGATATGACACTGATAGCTTCATGTTGCCCAACCACACTTGGTTCCCACTACTGCTGAGTCTACTCGTGGATCTTCCACTCAAACTTCCTGAAGGAGGACCCCTTCTAACCCAGTTAAAAAGCCGACTTTACTACAGAGACCTTCACAGTCTACATCTCTCAATGCCGAAACTACCCGGAGACACATGGAAGCATAAGGAATTCCATCAAAAATTACTGCACTGGCAACAGATGCCACAGGGTCTCCAAAACCATCATATATGACTTGAGATTGGAGAA